>MU736040.1:76677-185766 GCA_026770625.1 Nicotiana glauca
AGACATGAGTCAATGCGTGAATGCAATGCAATGCACATGACCGCTGCGGCGTACAGCCCGATCCATTTGGGTACCCGCTCTCATTGTGGGGGTTCAGACTCCGGAGGGGCTCCTACATGCCAATCGCAATATCAATGATATCAATGTCACACCGCTGCGGCACGCAACCCGATCCATGCACAGTCCAGAAATGCACATAATCCCCTTGGACAATAGCAAAATAGCAGTTCTCAGCTCAAAACGTCAGTAAAATATCATTTAAGTTTTCAAATCTTAGAAAGATAGCTGATTTTGCAAAACAGTATTTAGAACCTTGGACTGAGATCAAATAATATGCAACGTAATGCAAAAATAGTGATATCAATCCCTGAAGGATTCAAATGATCGGCACGAAGCCCAAAACATGGCAATCAGCCCAAATCATGATAGCATCAAGTAGTTTTCAGTCAATCACGCAGTAAAATCAACAACCGGGATAGACCAAGTAACAATCCCCAACGGTGCTCTACCCCACGCTCATATCTGGCGTGCAAGTCACCACAATACAACACTATAATGTGCAAATCCGGGGTTTCAAACTCTGAGGATATCATTTACAAGTATTACTCACCTCGAACCGGTGAAATCTCTAGCTCGCGATGCCTTTGCCCCTCATAATGGCCTCCACGTGCATCGAATCTTACCAAAATCAGAGCGAATGCATTACAATATGCTAAGGGAACAATACCCAATCGAAAACAATCGAAAAATATCAAGAATCTCGAAACTAACAAAACCCGAGCCCCAGGCCTGCTTCTCGAAAAATTACGAACCTCACATTACAGGATTTCTCGTCTCACCACGAGTCCGTACATACCAAGAACTCCCAAATCCGAGCTTAAATGACCTATCAAATTCCAATTTGAAACATTAAAACTCAAGCCCTAGCTTTACCTGTTTTTAATGAATTTCCACCAATTTCCATGTTAATTCTACCATAAACTTGAATAATTAGGCCAAGGAACTTACCTCCAATCATTAACCCTTGAATCCCTCTTCAAAATCGCCTCCAAGCTCTAAAAATCGCTCCACAATGGAGGAAAAATGACATAAGCTCGCGGATGAATTAATGATATAAACCCTTTTGCCACAGCGATTTTTCGCTTTTGCGGTTCCCAAAACAGCTTCTACGGTATCGCTTCCGCGTCAAAACATCCGCTTATGCGGTTTTCACTTAAATTTCCCCACGATCGCTTGTGCGACAAGAAACTCGCTTATGCAGATCCCCAAATCCGCTTGTGCGGCCAAAAGTCCGCTCCTGCGGACACGCTGATACGGACCAAGTTCCGCTTCTGCGGAACATCACAACCCATACCAACATCGCTCCTGCGCTCCCTCACTCACTTCTGCGGTCCATTTCCGCAGAAGTGGAAATACCAGATGACAGAAATCACAGACCTGAAGAAACTTAAAAAACTATCATTTTTAACACTCGATCTTTACCCCGAGGCCCCCGGGACCTCAACCAAAAGCACATACATGCTCTATTACCCTATCCAAACTTGCTTGAATCATCAAATCACTATTGTTAACATCAAAATCATCAAATTTCACCAAATCAATGCCTAAGTTTCTTAAAAAACTTCCGAATTGCACATTCGATCAAAACCCTGATCAAACGATGTCCGAATGACCTAAAAATTTGCAGACATATCCAAAATCACCCAACGAAGCTACTGAAACTCTCGGAATTCCATTCTGACCCTCGGATCAAAATCTCACCTATCAACCAGGATTCGCCAAAATTCCAAACTTCGCCAATTCAAGACTAATTCTACACCGAGCCTCCAAAATAAATTCCGACCGCACTCCTTAGTCACAAATCATCCCCCGAAGCTAGCACAATCACCAGAATTCACATGATAGCCTTCAAACTATATAGTCAACTTTCGGTTGACTTTTCCAAAACAAGCTTCCTTCTAAGAAGCCAAGTGCCTCATTTCCAATTAAAACCAATTCAATTCTATCCGATCAACTCAAATACTGACATTGAAATATAGAGCAACATAATATGGGGAAAATGAGGCGGTAACTCACGTGACAACCGGATGGGTCGTCACATCCTCCCCAACTAAAACAAATGCTCGTCCTAGAGCATACCCAGAGTTGTCCTAGAAGCCAACCAATAGCTAAATGACCTTACCAAGCATATACCCGGGGTGATCCCTCGTCACCCTATCTTACATAGGTCCGATAATATAACTCCGCTGAAATTTCATAGTCCATCTAGGCCATAAACCGTAGAACCACAATGCACCTTCCGAAATCATACTCAAAATCAAAACCTCACGTCAATATTCAGAATAAACTCGAACCAGCTGTATAAAACCATGCCTGCAACCTCAGGTGAAATCATGCAATATATCACACAATCCAACACTCGAAACGATAGTCACTATTCACAGCAATTGCCCCCAATACTCGACTACCGATAGGAACCTCTTATTAGCTAAAGTTTCGCTCCAACACTTTCGTATCCTGCCAAACGATGATGAAACGTGCAGTAAACCATAAGCATTTCTCCGACCAATCATCCATGAAGGCATTTCTTTCCTTTTGACTAATACTACAGCAGCTTCCGAGCTGGACCTCGATATTATCCTTTCAACAAGTCGAGATCAAATCCGACCGCATACATTAATGATTTCAACGATATCTTCTGACCAAACACACCACTCTGGTGATATGACACCTCGGCACAAGACTAAGCCACAATTTGCATAATACATGCACCAATGATGGGCGGTTTGAACATACTCAAATCATGAAAAATGACTCAAACAAAAGAGTTGTACCCCAGGCTTAACAGTACCATTACAACACAAAGCTGAGACCCCGTCTCACATCATAAAAATGGAGTACCTGAATCCTCCTCGAAAGGTCATAACTTCACGTGGCCTTGCCACAACGCGCGATCCTATCCAAACACTAGCACACATGATGCACCTCAAGTCACTATGCTCAAAAATAGACAGCCATGCACAGATTGGTGTCTGAAACCAAGCAATCCATCACACCCACGGTGAAGCAAGTAATATACACCATTTAATCCGGAAAGGACACAATCGAAGTGCTATTAGCCGAGCAACACCCAATACGGACTTTCTTCAGAAATGAGGAAGCAAGACATACCAAGTAACATATGGAAAACTATATTCAACATCACACTTTTGCGGCGTGCAACCCGATCCATATAATATACCCATGGCGGCGTGCCACCCGATCCATACATATATCTCACAGAAGGAGATGTACATCGAGCCAAATTTGCTCATTACAACAAAATATTGAGTGCATAACAATATCTACATATAGCATTATAAGCTACAAAACTCAAGCACAATCCGAAAATCATAACGCCTCACAGCACCGAAAAAGCAACTCATAGATCTCCCAGATCACTAGCAGGTTCAATAACGATCGAATCAACCTATCCTTCATCAATACAATTCGGGACTAACCAAGCCAACTCAAGCTAAACACGTATCCAATCAGCTTACTAACAACTCATTACCAAGAAGCCTGAAGCTGCTTTTTCCACTACAATAGCTCATGCCGGAGCCGTACGATACGGTACCCGGCACCAAATAAATACTAAAATCCACAGTCTCGCCCGGCGACATGCCCGGTCATAAGGAACGCATCTGAAAAAGTCCTTTAATACCGGAACTGAATCAATGGTAGAAACCTCTATACTGACATCCGTCACAAAGACCCAATTAAGGAAAGCAATCCTTTCCAGCCGTCCGCTGATCTTTGGAATACCAACCACTCTACTACAACATAATCTGATGCACCTTGTCACGCAACCGATGGCATTTTCCGACATAGCCCATAGCACAATAGTCTAGAATAACCCACATTGCGACAACGAGTCTACAGCTCAGCATCATATACAAAATCTAACATACCAACAAAGAAGGACCCGCTCGGGCCTCCAATCCCAATAGCCTCTAACGGTACCAATACACACTATCCACAACCACTATATAGCTTGAACATGAGAACTCACAGTCATTCTTCGAAGATATTCTAAAATTCTCCTCTGCCATCAAACACACTCAGATATCAACAGTCGACCTATCAAGAAAATTCCGCAACACTACCTAAGTGCCATCAACTTAATCACATTGCCCTTTTTGAAACATATACCCTTGTCAAATCACTATGATTAGCAACACCGTTTCCTTAGTCATATGAGGATCATTCACCCTAATCCTCTGAAGATCGATTCTTAAATCACCTGCAACTGCCCGTATACCATGCCACACTAGGATAACATAAGAACTTTTATCTCCCTTCCGCGCCGCAGACATCGACACACACAACTAGTCAAGAACTTTCATTGATCCCATTTAGAAGAAAAATCATTACACACTCCATGCTTCGCATACCCATAAGAAATATACTCATCTTCAAACCACGGTAAAACCCAACAAGAGCATCTCTGCTGACTCTAGTTGTACACGCTAAACTACCAGGACTGAATCCTTTTATCTAAACCAAGCTGAGCAAGCCGTCAAAACCCAAGAGCATTTATGCAAAATGCCTGTAAAAGCCCATTACTTCGAACAAATACAAGGAATTAATCATACCCTTACCATACCGATTCGGTCTATTTTCAAGTTGTTCCGTCTATCAAATTTCTCTTTTTATTCGTCATCAACTTGATATTTATCCATGCTGTAGCATCACAATGCCTCAATCCAGGCTCACCACAGGAGATTCGAACATAAGACCACACTGTCTAAGCCCCATAGGCCACCGAATACTCTCCCAATGCTTCCCAGAAATACCATGTTCCAGAATACTTTACTTGAAGAACTTCCTGCGAATCAGAGTTCGTTGCCATTACTTCCCAAATACTGATACATAGAATCCCATAATTAGCATAAGATACCACAAGTCTTGATCTCTTCCTAATGGAAACATAGTCTCTAGCCACATACACTACCTTAGACACCTGATGATTACATGCAAAATCTTTAACACAATAAAACCATTCTTGAGAGTCATTCACTCATATTCCAACTGCAAATTACCTGACTTAACTAACATAACCACTTGTGCCTTATTAGCACTCTGACACCGAAGGATATGATCTCATTCCAATACAAACAAACATCTTCCTTCTCTATACACTGAGCATTCTTTATCAATAACAGCTCAAGACATCCTAATATTTCCTCACATCTGCGAAGCACCATATAACCTTTATCAAAATTTTGCTTCACTCGTGCCATCCTCGGCTCATTTTCTGCAACCAGGAATGATCCGCCAGCATACCTCAAAAAGGAACCAACATAGCACATAACTGTTCAATCAACTAATCAAACGCAACCTCCCCAACTTGGCTCAAAGCCACCTATCAGGACACATTTAATAACCCATAATACTTTTACTCTAATGATGCCACAATATTATAGTGAGATTAACTCAAATCATCTACTAGTTTATGAAAACACAAATCCTCGGATACTGAAATCCTCGATAGACCTCACATTCATCCCCGCATCAGCTGAGTCCACTCTCTTAAGCGACCCGGATTTATCAAATTTCAACACGTATCGTTCGATTACACGTGAGATCTTCTAACAATATACATAAGAATAGTACTCCTTAAGAACACTTCGCAGGAGATATCCCACCTGCTTCGCCTCAATTTAGTATTTCAGCACATTTTCCACCATCATACACATAACAAATCCATTAAGTCTTCCTAATTCTGAACTCATATCGCCACACGTAGTGTACTTCACATCCCAACTAGGAGACACAAAAATATTCTTCACGCGCCCATATTAGGGCTACACATCAAACCACAATAGAAAACGAATCACTTTACAGTTCATCTATTATCCCGCAGACTTCTTCGTCACTACCAAGTCATATAATAACATCTCACAGTACTAACATACTTATCACATGAATACCAAACTGCCATTCCAGCTAATAGCGACAATACCGAACATATAAGTTCAAAACACTTGCTCACACGATTAGCACCTCAATGCTCAAGCCATAGGCAAGATCCGGCCTCAAGTCCTCCAGACTGGCCCAACATCAAACCAATGGGATCACAACTCGCCCGTTGATCGGGGAATCACAAGCCATCAGGGCACTTATAATTCTGAGCGCTCATGTGCGCATACAAACGTGTGGAAGGAATTTCAAGAGTTATATCTCAAACTAAACCAAGTACGCACGATAAGAATTCCAAGAAAGTGAAGTTTTCCTAAAGGTTCTGCAGCCTCTCGATGATAGATACAGACGTCTCTGTACCAATCCGCTATACTCAACTAACCGGTTCATGACTCATGATGCCTAGTAACCTAGGCTCTGATACCAACTTGTCACGACCCCAATCCCAGTCGTGATGGCACCCAACACAATTCCTAGGCAAGCCCGACCAATTAACACTCACAACCCAATCCATATTCCATTACCAGTTTATAGAATTTAATTTAACAGTTTAATAAGTCTATTAGCCAAATAATTTAGACAGAGACAGTATGAAACACTGACATAACCAACATCTCCCAACGACCTGGGTCATGAGTCTAGAGCCTCTAAGATAACAAAATAATACATCCTCAGTAACACTGATGTTCTAAAATGCGGAAATAATAAAGGGATAGGGGAGGAGTCGGGTCCTGCGAACGTCAGGCAGCTACCTCGACAACTGCTGAGAAGCTCTGAAGCAGTAAATAGCTCAACTATGCTCCCGGGACACCAAAATTTGCACATGTGGTGCAGGGAGTAAAGTGAGTACTTCCAACTCAGGGGTAATAAGAGTAAATAATAACTGAGCGGTAAGAAATCACGTAAGAACACTCCATTATGCTATATGAGACTGTACAACCTTTTGAGAAAACAGTAAAACCGTAAAAATCCTTTAGAAACATCTAGCTCAGTTAAAAATCTCTTTTGAAAATATTCTTTTTCCAACAGTAAGCATATGAATGCGATATCAGGTAGTGCAAGTCCGCACACAAGTCAGCCCCTTAGGCACAACACTCTATTTACAAATAACACCAGGGTATCTGGTACACAGTGCAAGAAATAGCATGGATGCCAATGATATGAGAGTTATAAATGTCATGCCACGTAGTACAGACATGAGTCAATGCGTGAATGCAATGCAATGCACATGACCGTTGCGACGTACATCACGATCCATTTGGGTACCCGCGCTCAATGTAGGGGTTCAGACTCCGAAGGGGCTCCTACAACCCAAGCACAATATCAATGATATCAATGTCACACCTATGCGGTGCGCAGCCCGATCCATGCACAGTCCAGAAATGCACATAAGCCCCTTGGGCAATAGCAAAATAGCAGTTCTCATCTCAAAACGTCAGTAAAATATCATTTAAGTTTTCAAATCTTAGAAAGATGGCTGAGTTTGCAAAACAGTATTTAGAACCTTTTACTGAGATCAAATAATATGCAACGTAATGCAAAAATAGTGATATCAATCCCTGAAGGATTCAAATGATCGGCACGAAGCCCAAAACATGGAAATAAGCCCAAATCATGATAACATCAAGTAGTTTTCAGTCAATCACACAGTAAAATCGACAACTGGGACGGACCAAGTCACAATCCCCAACGGTGCTCTACCACACGCTCATACCTGGCGTGCAAGTCACCACAATACAACACTATGATGTGCAAATCCGGGGTTTCAAATCCTCAGGATATCATTTACAAGTATTACTCACCTCGAACCGGTGAAATCTCTAGCTCGCGATGCCTTTGCCCCTCATATTGGCCTCCACGCACGTCGAATCTAACCAAAATCAGAGCGAATGCATTACAATATGCTAAGGGAACAATACTCAATCGAAAACAATCGAAAAATATCAAGAATCTCGAAACTAACAAAACCCAAGCCCCGGGTTCGCTTCTCAAAAATTACAAACCTCACATTACTGTATTCCTCGTCTCGCAACGAGTCCGTACATACCAAGAACTCCCAAATCCGAGCTCAAATGACTTATCAAATTCCAATTTGAAATATTAAAAATCAAGCCCTAGCTTTACCCCTTTTTAATGAATTTCCACCAATTTCCATGTTAATTCTACCATAAACTTGAATAATTAGGCCAAGGAACTTACCTCCAATCATTAACCCTTGAATCCCTCTTCAAAATCGCCTCCAAGCTCTCAAAATCGCTCCACAATGGAGGAAAAATGACATAAGCTCGCGGATGAATTAATGATATAAACCCTTCTGCCACAGCGATTTTTCGCTTCTGCGGTTCTGAAAACCGCTTCTGCGATATCGCTTCCACGTCCAAATATCCGCTTCTGTGGTTTTCACTTAAATTTCCACACAACCGCTTATGCGACAAGAAACTCGCTTCTGCGGATCCCCAAGTCCGCTTCTGTGGCCAAAAGTTCGCTCCTGCGAACACGCTAATGCGGACCAAGTTCCGCTTCTGCGGAACATCACAACCTATACCAACATCGCTCCTGCGCTTCCTTACCCACTTCTGCGGAACCGCTTCTGCGGTCCATTTTTGCAGAAGCAGAAATACCAGATGACAGAAATCACAGACCTGAAGCAATTTCAAATACTCTCGTTTTTAACACTCGATCTTACCCTGAGGCACCCGGGACCTCAACCAAAAGCACAGACATGATCGAATACCCTATCCAAACTTGCTCGAATCATCAAATCACTATAGTTAACATCAAAATCATCAAATTTCACCAAATCAAAGCCTAAGTTTCTTAAAAACTTCTGAATTGCACATTCGATCAAAAACCCGACCAAACGATGTCTGAATGACCTGAAAATTTGCAGACATATCCAAAATAACCTAAAGAAGCTACTGAAACTCTCAAAATTCCATTCCGACACTCGGATAAAAATCTCACCTATCAACCGTAATTCGCCAAAATTCCAAACTTCGCCAATTCAATACTAATTCTACACTGAGCCTCCAAATTCAATTCTGATCGCACTCCTAAGTCACAAATCATCCCCCGAAGCTAACCAAATCACCAGAATTCACATCCGAGCCTTCTAACTATATAGTCAACTTCCAATTGACTTTTCCAAAACAAGCTTCCTTCTAAGAGGCTAAGTGCCTCATTTCCAATTAAAACCAATTCAATTCTATTCGATCAACTCAAATACGGACATTGAAACATAGTGCAACATAATATGGGGGAAACGGGGTGGTAACTCACGTGACAACGGGTCGGGTCGTCACACATAATCACCCAACGGAGCTAATAAAATTATCAATAATCCCATCCAAGGTCAAATAATAAAATGTCAAACTTGGTCAACACTTCCAATTTGAAGCTTCCTAATTGAGAATCATATTTCCAAATCAATTTCGTGTAACCTGAAAACCAAAACTGATAATTCATATATGTCGTTATCCATCATACTAAGCTACTTACGCTGTAAACTACCGAGTGAAGTGCAAATGCTCAAAACGGCCGGTCGGGTCATTACGTCCTCCTCCACTTAAACATACGTTCATCCTCGAACGTGGCAAGAGTTGTTCCAAATGACATCAAATAGAGATGTAACCTTACCATGTACTTACCCAGGGGTGATCCCACATTACCGTATCCCCTATAGGTCTGATAACACAACATAAGTGAAATTTCATAATTCATCCTAGCCCATAAACCTTAGAACCAAACTTTCCGCATCAAAATTTTTTCTATAAGATCAAAATCTCGCATCTACACACTGTTTAAGTCAAAACAAGTTGCAATCATAACCCAAGATGTAATCACATGATATACCGCATAACTCAAATACTCATAGTGATAATTTCTAATCATAGTAGCTGCTCAAAAAAACTCAATACTAGTAATGAACCTCATATCAAAGAAAGACTAGTTCAAAAAACTTTGTACACTATCGATGATGAAAGAAATACGCAGAAACTCATAACCATTCATCAGATCAATAAGTTGTGGAACTCCTTCTCCTTTGATAGGAACTACAACAAATTTCTAAGCCAATAAGAAATAATATCCTTCCAATTATATTGCAATCAGATCAGATAGCACCTATTCTATGTACGATGACCTCATCTTATCTAACATAAGCACTCTAGAGACATGCCACATCAATACAATCTATAGCCACAACCCGGGCAATCTGTGCACCAATAAGCAACAACACAGATATACTCAAATATAGAAAATGACTCAAATGAGAGAACTGTCTCGCAAGCTTAGCAAGTACTACCACAATTAAATTCCAAAAATCCGTCACACACTGTAGGACCATCACACAAATCTAACACAAAGGTTCATACCTCAGTATGACTTCACTACAAAGCGTGACACCACACACCATCCAATCACTGGTCCATGGCGTATACCTCAAGTTACCTTGCTCAAAATCAACAACCATGCGCGATTCGACATCAAGTTTCCAATGGTAAATAACATAACCATAAAGAACCAAATGACGCAATGACACACCAGCCCGAAAGAACATAACCAATGCGCAATCAATCATGTAACACCCAAAAACCCATCTCGCTTAAATTCAGCTATAAAGGCCGAATAGAACAACACCATGTGTGTATATAACCTATGAATCACAACTCCCCGTAGCATAGAAGAGTAACTCACATATCATTTCAGAACAAAAATAAGTCCAACAACAATCGAATTGCACATCCCTAAAAAATAGCAGTATAGAGCAAACCAATCTAATGTGGTGTAGGATACACATCCTAATTGGGCCTACCAATGGACCCCGAATCAACTCTAGCCATCCACAAATATATAAATAACCCTCCGAAGATCCACAATGACCAACCACAACACATACCATCCTCTGACTAGCTTTGGCCACATTTCTACGCTCCACAACCACAAAACAATCTACTCATGGGAACTCCCAGTCTCCTAATCCATAGCACATACGAATAACGAAACCTGATCCGAACTCCATCGCCCGAATATCTAACATATCTCTAATACATAATCATCCCACACAGAATAATCATATAATTCTTCGTTACCATAAAGCGAAATTTGAACATCGGTAGTTAGTCAACCAGGAGAGTGCTGCAATACCAATGAAGTATCCATAAATCAAAACACAGTTGCCCTTCTGAAACTTACACTCTCATCAAACCGTATCTAATAATAATATCATATACCTAGTCATCTGAAAACGTCTATGCTGCCTGAGAATTTTATGACCTTCCCTTCAAAACTTATCTGTAGCCTCGCTCATGAGAATCTCAATCCCATATAGTGCACCGCATATACCATGCCATCATATGGAAAATAAGAGAGCTTCATAATCCACTCCGAGTCACAAGAAACTACACACTCAATTAGCCAAGGATCTTCCAATTGATTTCATCCACGATCACATCACTTTACACCACTTTCTCCTGACGTCAGTAGGAAATATACTCCCCGAACAGTGGTATAAACCATTGAGAACTCTTCGAAACTCCTTTGCACATAACCAAGCTATCAGAACCGAATCTCTCTAACTCAACCAAGCCATGAAGGTCGTCAAATCCAAGAGCATTACCACGAAACACCTGTAGAGAATAGCCACATCATAAGTACCCAAAGAACCAGTCATATCCATTACTCTGATGATCCAACCTACTACCAAGCTATCCTAATTCTTCGAGTTCCTTCTTAATTTCCTTCAAATTGATACTTCTCCTTTGCTAGAACACTACTTTCCTTAACCAAAACTTTCCCCACGAACTCTAGCATAGGACCACACTGTCCTAAGGCTCATAAGCCGTTGAATTCCCTTTTAAGTAACCGAAAAGTATCACAACCGAGATACCTACTCCAAAGAGACCTTCTATGAATCTAAAGTTGTTTCCTTCACCTTCCTAACATTAAAATGTAGAATCCATATGCATATAGAAATTCTACAAGTATCAACACTATCTAATGTAAATTTCAAAGTCTAGACATATACACATCTTGAAGATTCCCAATTGCCACATATAAATCTTGAATCCATAAGAACATTCTTGAGAGTCATCCACTCTACTCAAATCTCAATTATACAGATCAAATGGACCGAATGACCTGTGCCCCATTTTCACACCATCACCCTAAGAAGTAAATCACACTTCTAAGCAATCGAGTGAATCCCTACTCCATGCACACTACATCCTCTACGAATAGAAACTCAATCATTCAGTTTTTCCTATCTATCCATAGAGAATAATACAACCTGTATATAGAAATTCCTTTACTCGAGTCATCCCTAATCTCACCCTCTATAGAACATAACTTATTCACAAGTATACCTCAAATCAAAACCAATACAACATATAATCATGCAATCAGCTTATCGATAGCAGACCCCCCCTCCCACTTGGCTCAAAGCCATAAATCAAACATGCAATAACTCATCATGCCCACACTCTATTACTTCCATAATACCTTAGTGAGATTCAACTAAATCATTCACAAGCTCGTGTAATGAAAACTAGTAATATCTCAAATCATCTGCAAAACTCGCATTCAACCTCGTAACCATCAAGCCAACTCTCATAAGCGATCCAAACTCAAATTGCAACATATAAAATTCACTAGTAAAAAAGAACTCACTACAAAACAACATAGGGGTCACACAATCTCAAGAAACTCCGCAGGAGATAACCCACCTGCTTGGCCTGAAACTGATATCTCTCTATACGCTTAATCTTGCTGAGTTTGAACTCACCAACACGGCATACGAACATAATTCGTTCCATAATTAAACAACATGAAAGATCCTCCTATACACTCATAATTCGATGTTGTACGTCATATCAACATAGAAATCATACACCTGATAGTCCTTCTACATCTAAAACAAAATCTTCTCGTCACCTTCAAACCTGCTAAACACATCTGACATTCACATCATACATATACTCATCACGTAGCCATCCAACCACTCATCAAGCCATGAATTCCACTCATATGACACTACTAGGAATATAAGTCCAACCCGTTCTAACACAGCCGAATCCCCATGCTAAATCTACAGTCAAAACCCAGCCTCAAGTCTTCCAGACTGGCCCATCATCAGTACACAAAATCACATCTCGCACTTCATCCATGGAATCATACGCCGCCGATGCACTTCATCCATGAAATCATATACCGCCGATGCATAGCCAATACTAAACGCTCACATGCGCATATGAATACATGGAAAGAATTCAAAGAGTTACACTTAAAGCTAAATCAATGCCGTACGATAAGGAAAGAAAATGAGAAGTATATCCTAAATATCCTGTAGCCTCTCGAAGATAGGTATGGATGACATCATACCGATCAACACGACTTTACTAGATACTTTCTCATGACTTGTAGAACCTATGAGCCTAGAGCTCTGATACCAATATGCCACGACCCAAAATGTACTAGTCGTGATGGCACATAATCAAACCCTCTAGGTAAGCCAACTAATGACTATCCAATTTCAATATTATTAATAAGATAATTAAACAAAGGAATTATCTGAATCTTATACATTTCCCAGGGACTGGTAGTACAAATTTTGAGTTTCTAAAGATAGAGTTTACAAAGCTGATATGAATTAGATACGTCTTCTATTTGAAAAGTTCATAAACAGAGTTTTAAAAATCTAAGGATACCATGAACAAAAGGCACCTACAACATGGAGGCAGGTACACCTTCCAATCCGGCTTCTATCGAACACAACAACAACAATAACCAACATATACACACAGTGTGAAAAAGTATAGTATGAGTATAACCGACCCATGTACTCAATAAGTAACAAACCTAAACTTAGGTTGAAAGTAGTGACGAACTGAAAAATGGCTAGGTCTAAAACCAGTAGCTAAAAATAATTCGTAATAAGATAGAGCATATAAATAATAAAGTAACTCAGAGATAAAATGCACATCTTTTCCATATTTTTTCCTTAGTTTTTCCAAAAATAGTTTCGCTTTTCAGGAATATCAGTGAAAACCAATCCTTTACAGAAGTCGTAAAAAAATATCAGATAATTTGAAAACTGTAAATTCTTCCCAAAAATCCATTCCATGATAAATAAGATGTTTTATTTTATTTTCAGATTGAAAGTGTGAAATATCTCTCTATGCCCATAAATCAATGTGTGTAAGAAGTCATGATTGACGTCATACTGTAAAACATGAGAAAAATACATCTCTACACCTGTATGACATATGTGCATGCCAGTGCCATGTATCTCAGAGATGAATCATGTACTCACACTCTTAGAGCACTCAATCTCACTATCTTACACTTTCCACTTATCAATGTTCAATGATAAGTTGGTATTTTACCAACTTATCTAGTCTTTAAACCTACATTTTTGCTATGTTTGAGTCATAAAATCGTGTGTTTAATGTCATTTACTTCTATTTTATAGGTTGTATGTGATTTAGAAGTAATGGTAAAGAAACCAAGTGAAAACAAGTAAAAAGTAGCTAAAATGGACAAAATGGAATCTGCAGTGATTTACTCTTCGCGAACGCGAAGGTACAATACTAACGCAAAAAAACAATAAGCTAGACCATCACAAATGTGAAGTACCCATCACAAACGCGTAGATTCAAAACCCAAAGCATCGCGAATGTGAAGGTGTATTCGCAAAGGCGATGAAGAAACTGGGCGAGAAAACTGGGCAGTTTTGGAATTTCATATTTTTCACCCTAAACTATTTAATATTCAAACCAGCTCTTTTTGTAAATAATCTTTTTGCTTATTTTCAGTCTTAGGGGTAGAGAAAACAAGTTTGGAAGCTAGAGTTGATGCACTTACACTTGGGTTTTGAAGATTTGAAGCTTGTGGTTAAGAATTTCTTACTCCTTTGTACAAATTTCTTCATTTCATTACTTTGTATTGAATATCTAAGTGTGTACTATTTATTCCAACACTTGAATCTTGTTTATGGGAATATTCATATTTAAAGTGGGGATTAAATACCTTTTTGTGCATATGTATTAATGATTTTTATCTTTTTATGAAGTGAGTTATTGTTACTTTAATTATTCTTGTTCTTTAATGTTTCCAAAGGGATTAGCTAACCCTAGGACTCACCCATTAACTCCGAATTAATTTTGGGAAAGATTATTTGGGGTTGGAAAAGATTAATTAATAAGAACTTGAGGCGTTAACCCTCATTTTATAGATTCTGCATAGGGATAGGATTGAACTACATGTAGCCATAATCGGGTGTGCTTAATATCTTAATTGTTTTAGGAATAATTCAATTAGGAAGTCTTGTTAGTCTTTGGAAGAAGCTAATATAGAATTATTAATCATGGCTAATTAATATAAACTCGCTCATATTTGTAAAATCAAAAAATACATTTGATCGTTACTTGAGTGTAATTCCTTATGCATCCATCCTAGTAGCCATTGATCAGTTTACTTGCTTTCTAGGTTAGTTTACATTTCCGTATTTAGGTACAAATCTTTTCTCAAACCAATTCTTAGTGTTTGGAATTGCATAACAAGTGATAATTCTCTTACATTCCTATTTGCCTACATATTGTTCTTTGTGGGATTCGACCCTGACTCATAGTTGGGTAAATTATATTGCATGCGACCGTGTCCATTTACTTTTTAGTAGTGGATTTGGATGTCATCAAAATTGGAGCCATTGACGGGGAATAATTTGGTGTAACAATTTGACGTCAACCACTCGGTACTGTATATGGCCCATACGACCCAGGGAAGATCCATCCTGGAATATATACACCATTGATCATCAGTCACTCAGTACCGAGGAAGGCCAATTGGGCACCATGGATAAGATCCATCTCTAGGTATCTAAATGCTTCAGACAAGATCCATGTTCAGGGAAGATCCATCCCTCAATAAAATCAGCCGCTCTTACTGGGGGTGTTTACAGACTCTAGAGGGGATCCTACAGCCCAAGCGCTATAATCTACATGGATAACTCACATGCCATAGTATCAATATCAGAATCTGCACAGACAACTCACGTTTTGCACGGACAAATCACGTGCTAAAGTATTATTATCAAAATACGCAAGGACAACTCACGTGTTGTAGAATCAATATCCTCACAATCAGGCTCTCGGCCTCACTCAGTCATCAATCTCTCCAGTCTCTCTCTCTTGGGCTCACAATAACATGAAACTAGCCCAGAAATGTTGATACAATGTATCAATTGTTGATGCACCTTTTTTCTAAGGCGAAATCCGATTTATGACATTTGGATGAAAAACTCTTTTCCTTTTGGGAATTGGGTTTGAGATTTAGAAGAGTCGCCACCTAATGATTAAGTGCATTAGGACTCTAAGAAATTAAAAGAGAAGAAGAACTAGAGAATGAGTAAGGGCTTGAAATTATCACGGGGGGAAGGTGTTAGGCACCCCCAAGATCCACTAATGTGGTTCCCGGCCATGCTACAATTCTGACTTTAAATGTAACAAGAAATAGACATACAATACAGCTTTCGCATAATGAGTGCAAACAAAGAGAAGTGTAAGAGTCAAATAAACATGCTAATGTTTAGGAACATGCGGTTTCATAATTATTTAAAGAATATACAAGTGCAGAAAAATGGGGGTCAAATAATTGGTGTAAATAATCAAACAAAGGAATGAAATGGGGCTGAAATTTGGAAAAGAAACAATACTAGAAATTAAATAAATAAAGGAGATTTTAAATGACTAAAGTAAAAGACAAGGATCAAAAGAACTGAAACTGACATTTTAAAAAAAAAAGAAGTTCTGGAAAGAAAAGAAAGTAAACAAGTAAAGAGGGAGGGGGGTCCTAGGTTTATAAATAATATGGATCACCCCACACAATACCCGATAACCATTTATACACGTGGTGTTATTGCGTGATCATCATATCTATGTCTACCATTTCCCACCCCGTTAAGGTACTAAATCGCGGAATGGTCTCGTTACTTATTGCATGCTACTACCCACCCCAATCCTATCAGTCCCGGAGGCAGTTGAGCCTACTAATCCTAAAGGGAAGG
This sequence comes from Nicotiana glauca, assembly GCA_026770625.1. Classification (NCBI taxonomy): domain Eukaryota; kingdom Viridiplantae; phylum Streptophyta; class Magnoliopsida; order Solanales; family Solanaceae; genus Nicotiana; species Nicotiana glauca. The sequence goes on from MU736040.1 coordinate 93,698, forward strand.
GATATTGGCTTTTCAAAGTTTAAAAGGGACAAAAATCTAGTGCAACAAACAAAACACATAACAGTTAAAAGGGGAAAACACATAACAGTTAAAGGCTCAAATAGGCCTCCTTATTCAAAGAAAAAATTGTTTAGCATGACTTATAGTTACTGGTTAGGTCTTTAATTAAACTTAAACGTTAAAGGGGTGGCTGATTTATCACATATTTTTAAATAAGAAGTCTGAATTAGGGCTACCTGCAGGATTTAATTATTAAAGACTGGTATAGTTAGTTAATTACCTAATGTTTTGCCTAGATGAGGCCTATAAGCATAATATCTAACAATGCAGAAGGCGTACTAATTTTAAAGAAGGTTTACTGGTTTTATAAACAAGAGTTCTGCAGATTTCAAACGACCTTGCTATTGATTTTAAACTCATAGATGAAGTAGACGAAGCTGATTCAATTGATTACATCCTACATGCATGATTTCTAAGCATTGTTGGTTTTAAGACGATTATGTAAGTGCAGGAGTCATATAGGCATGGTATCTAGAATGAAGTTGATTATTATTAAACCTATGATTATTTGCCTAATGACAGGCGTATATGCAGAGGTGCAGAAACAAAACTATAAGGATGATTTCTATATGCAGGAACTTATAGGCATGGTTTCTAGTAATGAAACAAACTATAGTCAGGATTTCTACGTGAAAACCTATAGGCAAGATCTCTATATGCAATAATGAAATGACATCTAGGCAGGATCTCTATATGCAGATGCATAAACGAGAAATGTTGTGATTGCCGAAATATGACCTAAAACATGATATCTACCCCATATGCATAACATGAGAGACCCTCCCCCCATTTTTACTATACACCCCATAAGTTATTACAAGGCTATTACAACTTGAATGAATCCAAAAAAGTAAATTACATAAGAAATTAAAATTCCAACCAATGAGAGCCTAATTCAGACTCCTAGTCTAAAATATGAAATAAACCAACTTCCAAAGATCAGATTTCCAAAGCCTTTCCCTTATTTAGGATGTGTTAAAGTTCCCAAAAGTCTCAAAAGGCTCTGGTAAATGCTTACACCCCAAATATATTACAGAATTATAGTGTAGTGTGGAAGGTCACAACTCAAATGTCCAAGTTCAGAGGGAACTCAAGGTCCCAAGGCAAGGCTCATATGAGGGGGCAGAACATAGAGTCTAAGAGTAAGTGTAAGTGCAATAGAGGGGAAATTAGTGAAGGCCATGACATGCTAGTGGTCATGCCCAACAATTAAGGTGCTAGCACACCCCTGACCAGGAGTTAGGACCTATTGAAGGTCAGGTTCAGACTTGGGCAGTAATTTGGATACTGCCAAGCAATGAACTTTAACTCAGCACATAGAAGGGAATGGGGGTATGGGGATTTTATAACAAGCAGTAAACACAAGAAATTAACATGTTTAATACATAATATGAACATCAAAGTAGGAAAGAACATGGAAACTGTAAAGTAAGCACATAGGGAAGGAGCTGAAATAAAAATTGAGACATACCAGTTTCAGGGAAAACAAATAAGTAAAATAGCAGTCTTGAAAGCCAAGCTGCAAGCAAAGCAGTACAAAAGGTCTTAGAAGAGAGCAGAGAGTTTGAAAGAGTATTGCGATTGAGAGTATGTGTGTGAGAGTATCAGTATTGAAATTTAGGATTCTGAAGTTCAAAGTTCTACAGTTGTGAAGTTTTTTAAAAGCTTCAAGCTTGTTTCAATGCAGAACGGTTGAGCCCCTTTTATAATGCAGTAGGTAAGTAAAAAAAGGTAAGGAAATAACATTGTAATCAGTCTCCCTTTAGTTACGGGATTCTGATTTCAAACGGGTAAAACAATTAAGTAAAGGGATTTGAAAAAATATTTTCCTAGTAGTATAATAAACGGTAAGTACATAGAAGCTATTTAAGGCAACAAACCAATAGTACACGGTTTGTAAAACAAAGGAAAGTGAATCAACTAGTAAAATCAAAGTTTCAGACTTTTACTCGAATGAATGAATTCAGAAAAGGGGTAAAGAAAGGTTCAATTAGGGAAAATCAGTAATAATTAAGTAAACACCATTAAAGGAATTTAGAATCAATTAGTAGTTGGCAAAACTATTTTGAAAGAAGAGTCCTTATATATAAAGCACACAAATGTGAATCAAGAAGGGATTGTCAAGTTATTTAGAAGAGAGTCTAATAAAAGAAAAGTTGAGAATCATAAGCAAAAAGGGGTACAAGTCCAATCTGTAGAATCACAATGAGTTTGAGAGTTCAGGGTCCCAAAGTGGAACCTTAATTCAAACACAAAAAATTAAAATTTCCAAAAAACCCCCAAATTCTAGGGTTTCGAATTGAAACAGCCATAGAGATGAGGAAACAAGCCATTTGTTTCAGAGTCAACAACAAAACATGAATCAAATAACTTAACGGTAAACATATATAGTAAAAGAGTAAAGAAAACATAGAAAAAATTAACAGGAGTAGCATGTATAGTAAAAAAATGTAGAAAACAGTATATGCATAATAAAAGGAAATCACATGAACAGGGTATAGACAAACACACATAAAGCATAGAAGATAGAAAATCAGAAAGATGTTGCAAATAATACTTTCAGAAACCCTAAATGTGACGACCCAAAGGGTCATCACCGTATTTCTCCCTTTTTCCGTGCTTCCAAGGCCTTGGAAACCTTGCTTGTAGTTGCCTCGATTTGCGTGCACAGCCCGAGGGAGAAGCCAAAAATTTTTTATGTTAAAATATGTGATTTCTGTGAAAAATTTGAAGAATTTTGATATTTATATTGATATAGTTGACTTTGGTCAATATTTTGGGTAAACGGACCCGGATCCGTGATTTGATGGTCCCGAAGGGTCCGTAGAAAAATATGGGACTCAGGCATGTGCCCAAAGTCGAAATCCGAGGTCCAGAACCCGAGTAAAAGAATTTTTATGTTAAATTATTTTCTGAAATAATTAAGGAAAATTGGAAACGAAAATAAGTTAGAAAATATAGGTATCGGGCTCGTATTTTGGTTCTGATGCCTGGTACAGGTCTTAAATATGCGTTAAGCTCTCTCTGTGAAATTTGGTGGAAATCGGACGTCGTTTGACGTGTTTCGGACCTAAATATCTAAAGTTAGAGTTGATGAACTTTGAAATGAAAATCATGAGTTTTGAGGCTCGATTCTAGGTATATGATGTTATCATGGCGATTTGATCTCACGAGTAAGTCCGTAGGATGTTTTTGAGATTGTGTGCATATTTGGTTTGGAGCCCCAAGGGCTCGGATTAGTTTTGGATAGGTGTCAAATTGCATTTCCAATAGTTGAAAAAAAACTGTTGTGCTTTAGGTCTGCAAGCTTCGCAATTGCGAAGCCAGTACTCGCAAATGCGAGATCGCAATTGCGAGATCGTAATTGCAAGCTTTTTGATCGCAAATGCGATCCTTCATCTGGGCAGAAACTTTTGCAAATGCAAAGAATATTATCGCAAATGAGATGCCTGCCCTCGAACCCAGTCTTCGCAAATGCGAATGACTGTCCGCAATTGCGGATGTGAACCTTCGCAAATGCGAACAATAGTTCGCAAATGCGAACTTCCCAGTGTCCTTCATATTTTGCAAATGCGAACTCGACTTCGCAATTCCCTTATTTGGTCGGGGTTCGCAATTGCGAACCCCTGTTTGCAAATGCGACATCAGAGACCAGCATATTCATACTTAGACGATTTTGAAGCTTCATTTTTCATATTTTCAAAACCCAAACACCCATTGTCGATTTTTCACGAACTCCCTCTTCTCCAAATCATTTGTAAGTCAACTTTTACTCAATTTCTTCAATCTATAACATCATTTATCATGTTTTCATCTTAAAATCAAGGCTTTTCATGGGTAAAAATGGGGATTTTGGGTAGAACCTAGGTTATCTTAAAATTAAGGGTTTGGACCTCAATTTTGGGTCTGATTTCAAAACAAGTCATAGATATGAACTCATGGGGTAACAGGTGATCGGGTTTTAGTTCCACCTTCGGGTTTTGACCACGTGGGCCCGGGGGCATTTTGGGAATTTTTGGGCAAAACATTGGGAAATTCATTCTTATGCATTCAAATTGATTTAACTAGCATTTGTTGATATATTTGAGTAATTTATGACTATATTCGAGCGTTTTTGTGGCAAATTCAAGGGGTAAAGCTATTCTAGAGGATTGAGTTGAGTTTGGAGAATTCGAGGTAAGTGTTTGTTCTAACTTTGGCTTGAGGGATTAGGATTAGGGTGTTATTTGCTACTTGCTAAATGTGGAGTACGGTGTATAGGCATGGTGACGGTTATCTATGCACCGGAGTCTAGCATGAGCGTGAGTCTTATATGTGTTGGATTCGGATTTAATGGTACACCTTTCTTGCTTGGGTTGATAAGCATAATATATTGAGATTGGTTTGGATTTTGGAGCATTGGCTCGGACTAGAAATTTTTACCCGAGTAATAGGTGATTAAAAGTGGATCATGTAGCGATTAGTCCCTTGCCGGGACATATGTATTTATTGTATTCCCCCTTGCAGGGATGATTGAATTGTTATTTGTATTCCCTTGTCGGGATTTTCTTGTGATTCTTGTTACTCCCCTCGCACTTGAGTTGCGGTCGTTGGTGGGTGAATTCTTGCTATTAAATGTTGAGGATCGGGTTGCACGCCGCAACAGTGTTAATGAAATATTGAGGATCGGGTTGCACGCCGCAATAAATATTTGAGGATCGGGTTGCTCGCCGCAATAGATATATTTGAGGATCGGGTTGCTCGCCGCAACAAATATATTTGAGGATCGGGCTGCTCGCCGCAACAGATATATTTGAGGATCGGGTTGCTCGCCTCAACAGATATATTTGAGGATCGGGTTGCTCGCCGCAACAGATATATTTCAGGATCGGGTTGCGCGCCACAACAGAGTATGGATTAAGTGTGCTTGATTTCATATGTGGAGTTTCCCGTCTTCTTTATCTGTGGTTGTTGTTGTATGATTTCATTTTCTTTTTTGTTGAATCTATGTCTGAATTGTCATACCCCCACTGCATGTTCCCCTCCCTCAAAGTGGTTTAAATGCTGTATATTTTCGCGCTATTGCATATATATCTGCACAGATTGTTTTCGGTAGGTCCTGTTTAGTCTCGTCACTACTTCGCTGGGGTTAGGCCAGGCACTTACCAGCACATGGGGTCGGTTGTGCTGATGCTACACTCTGTGCACATCTTTGCACAGATCCAGGAGCAGCTTTTGGATCTCAGTAGCAGTATTTCTCCTGCGCTAATTTCAGTTCAGGGACTTCCAAGGTAGTCTAGGTAGCGTTCGCATGCCGGAGCCCCTTTCCATAGTATTGTTTGTTTTCCTTGTATCGAGACAGACATTTATATGTATGTCTTTTAAACTCTTGTTTTAGTACTCCTTAGTAGTCCGTGAGTAGTGACACCAGATACTGGGTAGGAGTGTATTCTTAAGCTTTCATATTTCTGTTTTAAGTTATTTAAATATTTAAGAAGTCTTCCGTTTAATTTTATTTGCTTCCGTTATTATTATTATGTGAATGGAACCCGGAATGTGTCCTTAAACATTTGGCTTGCCTAGCTGCGATAGTAGGTGCCATCATGACTCCGGATGGTTGGAAATTCGGGTCGTGACAAGTTGGTATCAGAGCACTAGGTTACATAGGTCTCACGATTCACGGACAAACTCGGTAGATTATGAGGGATCGGTACGGAGATGTCTGTATTCACGGACAAACTCAGCAGTCGAGGTTTTGCCATGCTTTTGGTGATCCGAGGCACATTGTCAGATTTTGCCCTCAAGTTTCAGATAGTTCGTAGCAGCAAGATCCTTGTCCTATGATTCAGGTACTGGTTGCCTCACAGCCTGCCCAGCCATCTAGAGGCAGGGATAGAGGTCTTAGAGGTGGAGTTCAGGTCGCCAGAGGTAGGGGCCAGCCAGCAGCTAGCCCAAAGGCTGAGTCTTCAGGTGCAGACATTATAGGTACAATTCTGATTTGTATTAGAGATACTTTGGTGCTAATTTACCCTTGGTCTACGTATTCGTATGCGTCGTCCTATTTTGCAGCCTACATGATTATGCCCAGTGATGCTTTGGGTATTCCTGTTTATATATCTATACCGGTGGGCGACTCCATAGTAGTCGATCGGGTACATCGTTCCTGTATGGTTGTGTTTGAGGGTCTTGAGACCCGTGTTGATTTATTGCTTCTAGACATGGTGGATTTTGATGTTATATTGGGGATGGATTGCTTGTCCCCGTATCATAAGATCTTGGGTTGTCATGCCAGGACCGTGACCTTGGCTTTGCCAGATGTACCCCAAATTGGAGTGGAGATGGACCCCAGGACATGCCAGTGTTATTCCATATGTTAAGGCTCGACGCATGGTCGAAAAGGGGTGTTTAGCTTAATTGGCATATGTTCGCCATTCCATCACAGAGGTTTCTTCTATTGACTCTGTTCCTATTGTTCGGGAGTTCCCAGAGGTTTTTCCTTCAGACCTGCCGGGTATGCCGCCCGACATGGATATTGATTTATGTATTGATCTGGCCCCAGGCACGCAGCCCATTTCTATTCTGCCATATCGTATGAATTAAAGGAGTTAAAGGACCAGTTGCAAGACTTGCTAGAGAAGGGTTTTATCAGGCATAGTGTTTCTCCTTGGGGTGCGCCGGTGCTATTAGTAAAGAAAAAGATAGATCGATGAGGATGTGCATTGATTACCAGCAATTGAACAAGGTGACGGTAAAGAACAAGTGTCCACTGCTGAGGATTGATGAATTGATTAACCAGCTTCAGGGTGAGAAGGTGTTTTCAAAGATAGAATTGAGATCTAGCTACCATCAGCTAAGGATTTAGGCGTATGATGTCCCTAAGACAGCATTTCGCACTCGGGACGGGCATTATGAGTTTTTGGTCATGTCATTTGAGTTGTCCAATACCCCAGCAGCATTTATGGAGTTGATGAACCGAGTGTTCAGGCCAGATTTAGACTTGTTTGTGATAGTCTATATTGATGATACTCTTGTGTACTCCCGCAGTCAGGAGGAGCACGAGCAGCACCTCAGAGTGGTTCTTTAGACTCTGAAGGATAGTTAGTTGTACGCCAAGTTCTCGAAGTGCGAGTTGTGGTTGAGTTCAGTTGCATTTCTAGGTCATGTAGTATCAGCAAAAGACATTCATGTAGAACCAAAGAAGGTTGAGGCAGTCAACAATTGGCCTCGACCAGCTTCAGCTACTGAGATTCGGAGTTTCTTGGGGTTAGCCGGTTATTATCGTCGATTCGTGGAAGGGTTTTCATCTATAGCAGCCCTGATGACCAGGTTGACCCAGAAGGGTGCCCGGTTCAGGTGGTCAGACGAGTGCGAGGAGAGCTTTCAAAAGCTCAAGATAGTTGTGACTACGATGCCGATATTGGTTTTGCCCTCGGGTTCAGGGCCTTATACAGTTTATTATGATGCTTTTCGTATTGGGCTTGGTGCAATAATGATACAGGATGGGAGATTCATTGCCTATGCTTCGAGGCAGTTGAAGATCCACGAGAATAATTATCCAGTTCATGACCTAGAGTTGGCAGCCATTGTTCATGCCTTGAAGATTTGGAGGCATTATCTATAGGGTGTGATGTGTGAGGTGTACACGGATCACAAGAGCCATCAGTACTTGTTCAAACAGAAGGAGTTGAATTTGAGGCAGAGGAGGTGGTTGGAGTTGTTGAAAGACTATGATGTTTCTATCTTATACCACCCGGGAAAGGCCAATGTGGTGGCCGATGCATTGAGTAGGAAGTCCACCAGTAAGGGTAGTCTTGCTTACATTCTAGTCAGCCAGAGGCTGCTTCCCTTGGATGTTCAGGACTTGGCCAATCGATTTGTGAGGTTGGATGTATCTGAGCCTAGCAGGGTGTTAGCTTGCACGGTCGCTCGATCGTCGTTGTTGGAGCGTATCCGTGAGCGGCAGTTTGATGATCCCCATTTATGTGTCCTGAGAGACACTATGCAGCGTGGAGGTGCCAAGAAAATGACCTTGGGAGATGATGGTGTTTTGAGATTTCATAGGCGAGTTTGTGTGCCCAATGTTGATGGTATTCAGGAGTTGATCTTAGCGGAGGCCTATAGTTCTCGGTATTCTATTCATCCGGGCACCGCGAAGATGTATCAGAATTTGAGGCAGCACTATTGGTGGCGCAGAATTAAGAAAGACATTGTTCCATATATGGCTCGTTGTTTAAGCTGTCAGCAGGTTAAGTACGAGCATCAGAGGCCCGGTGGATTATTTCAGAGGATTGAGCTTCCCGAGTGGAAGTGGGAGAGTATTACCATGGATTTCATTTCTGGCCTTCCGATGACTCGAACAAAGTTTGATGCTATATGGTTCATTGTTGATAGGCTGACCAAGTCAGCACATTTCATTCATGTTGCCACTACCTATTCATCGGAGAGACTAGCTGAGATCTACATCCGAGAGATTGTTCGCCTTCATGGGATGTCGACATCTATCATTTCGGATCGGGGTACGCAGTTTACCTCACGCTTTTGGAGAGCAGTTCAGCAGGAGTTAGGCACCTAGGTTCAGTTGAGTACAACATTTCATCCCCCGACAGACGGTCAGTCTGAGAGGACTATTCATATATTGGAAGATATGCTCTGAGCCTGTTTTATTGATTTTGAAGGCTCTTGGGACCAGTTTCTACCTTTAGCAGAGTTCGCCTACAACAACAGCTACCAATCCAACATTCAGATGGCTCCTTATGAGGCGTTGTATGGTAGGCGATGTCGGTCTCCAGTCGGATGGTTTGAGCCGGGAGAGGCTCGGTTATTGGGTACAGATTTAGTCCAGGAGGCCTTGGATAAGGCCAAGTCATTCAGGATAGGCTTCGTTCGGCTAAGTCGCGGCAAAAGATTTATGCGGATCGCAAGGTTCGAGATGTAGCTTTCATGGTTGGCGAGCGGGTATTTCTCCGTGTATCGCCTATGAAGGGCGTGATCAGATTTGGGTAGAAGGTCAAGCTTAGCCCTAGGTTCATTGGTCCATTTGAGATTCTTGATCGTGTGGGAGAGGTGGCTTATAGACTTGCCTTGCCACCTAGCTTGTCAGCCGTGCATCCAGTATTTCATGTGTCTAGGCTTCGGAGGTATCACGGCGATCCTACCCACGTGTTATATTTCAGCACTGTCTGATTGGACAAGGATATATCATATGAGGAGGAGCCGGTAGCTATTCTGGATCGGCAGGTTCGACAGTTGAGGTCGAAGAGTTTTCCTTCAGTGCGTGTTCAGTTGAGAGGTCAGCCACCTGAGGCATCGACCTGGGAGTCCGAGTCTGATATGTGGAGCCGTTACCCTCATCTATTTCCTGGCTCGGTACTTCTTTCTTTTGTCCGTTCGAGGATGAACGGTTGTTTTAGAGGTGAAGAATGTGACGACCCAAAGGGTCATCAACATATTTCTCCCTTTTTCGGCTCTTCCGAGGCCTTGGAAACCTAGCTTTTAGTTGCCTCAATTTGCGTGCATAGTCCGGGCACGAAGCCAAAAAATGTTTATGTTAAAATATGTGAATTATGTGAAAAATTTGAAGAATTTTGATATTAATATTGATATTGTTGACTTTGGTCAACATTTTGGGTAAATGGACCCGTATCCGTGATTTGACGGTCCCGGAGGGTCCGTAGAAAAATATGGGACTCGGGCATGTGCCCGGAGTCGAAATCCGAGGTCCAGAACCCGAGTAAAAGAATTTTTCTGTTAAATTATTTTCTAAAATTATTAAGGAAAAATGGAAACGAAAATGAGTTAGAAAATATAGGTATCGGGCTCGTATTTTGGTTCGATGCCCAGTACAGGTCTTAAATATGCGTGAAGCGCTCTCTGTGAAATTTGGTGGAAATCGGACGTCGTTTGACGTGTTTCGGACCTAAATATCTAAAGTTAGAGTTGATGAACTTTTAAATAAAAATCATGAGTTTTGAGGCTCGATTCTATGTATATGATGTTATCTTCGCGATTCGATCGCACGAGTAAGTCCGTAGGATGTTTTTGAGGTTGTGTGCATATTTGGTTTGGAGCCCCGAGGGCTCTGATGAGTTTTGGATAGGTGTCGGATTGCTTTTCTCATAGTTGAAAAAAAATCTGTTGTGCTTCAATTCTGCAGGTTTCGCAATTGCGAAGCCAGCACTCGCAAATGCGAGCTCGCAATTGCGAGCTTTTTTATCGCAAATGCGATCCTTCACCTCGGCAGCAACTTTCGCAAATGCGATGCTCGCCCTCGAACCCAGTCTTCGGAAATGCAAATGACTGTCCGCAATTGCGGATGTGAACCTTCGCAAATGCGAACAATAGTTCGCAAATGCAAACTTCCCAGTGTCCTTCAGAGTTCGCAAATGCGAACTCGGCTTCGCAATTCCCATATTTGGTCGGGGTTCACAATTGCGAACCCCAGTTTGCAAATGCGATATCAGAGACCTGCATATTCATACATAGACGATTTTGAAGCTTCATTTATCATATTTTCAAAACCCAAACACCCATTGTCGATTTTTCACGAACTCCCTCTTCTCCAAATCATTTGTAAGTCAACTTTTACTCAATTTCTTCAATCTTTAACATCGTTTATCATGTTTTCATCTTAAAATCAATGCTTTTTATGGGCAAAAATGGGTATCTTGGGTAGAACCTAGGTTTTCTTAAAATTGGGGATTTGGACCTCAATTTGGGGTCCGATTTCAAAACAAATAATAGATATGAACTCATGGGGTAACGGGTGACCGGATTTTGGTTCGAACTTTGGGTTTTGACCACGTGGGCCCGAGGGTATTTTGGGAATTTTTGGGCAAAACTTTGGGAAATTCATTGTTATGCATTCAAATTGATTTAACTAGCATTTGTTGATATATTTGAGTAATTTATCACTAGATTCGAGTGGTTTTGTGGCGAATTCGAGGGGTAAAGCTATTCTAGAGGATTGAGTTGAGTTTGGAGCATTCGAGGTAAGTGTGTGTTCTAACTTTGGCTTGAGGGATTAGGATTAGGGTGTTATTTTCTACTTGCTAAATGTGGAGTACGGTGTATAGGCATGGTGACGGTTATCTCTGCACCGGAGTCTAGCATGACCGTGAGTTTTATATGTGTTGGATTCCGATTTAATGGTACATCTTTCTTGCTTGGGTTGATAAACATAATATATTGAGATTGGTTTGGCTTTTGGAGCATTGGCTCGGACTAGAAGTTTTTACCCGAGTAATAGGTGATTAAAAGTGCATCGTGTAGGGATTAGTCCCTTGCCGGGACGTATGTATTTATTGTATTCCCCCATGCCGGGATGATTGAATTGTTATTTGTATTCCTTTGCCGGGATTTTCTTGTGATTATTGTTACTCTCCTCGCACTTGAGTTGCGGTCGTTGGTGGGTGAATTCTTGGTATTAAATGTTGAGGATCGGGTTGCACGCCGCAACAATGTTAATGAAATATTGAGAATCGGGTTGCACTCCACAACATATATATTTGAGGATCGGGTTGCTCGCTGCAACAGATATATTTGAGGATCGGGTTGCTCGCCGCAACAGATATATTTGAGGATCGGGTTGCTCGCCGCAATAGATATATTTGATGATCGGGTTACTCGCCGCAATAGATATATTTGAGGATCGGGTTGCGCGCCGCAACAGAGTATGGATTAAGTGTGCTTGATTTCATATGTGGAGTTTCCTATCTTCTTTATCTGTAGTAGTTGTTGTACGGTTTCATTTCCTTATTCGTTGAATCTATGTCTGAATTGTCATATCCCCACAGCATGCTCCCCTCCCTCCTAGTTGTTTAAATGTCGTATATTTTCCTGCTATTGCATATATATCTGCACAGGTTGTTTTCGGTTGGTCCTGTCTAGCCTCGTCACTACTTCGCCGGGGTTAGGCCAGGAACTTACCTGCACATGGAATCGGTTGTGCTGATGCTACACTCTGTGCATCTTTTTGCATAGATCCAGGAGCAGCTTTTGGATCTCAGTAGCAGTATTGCTCGTGCGCTGATTTCAGTTCAGGGACTTCCAAGGTAGTCTAGCTAGTGTTCGCATGCCGTAGCCCCTTTCCATATTATTGTTTGTTTTCCTTGTATCGAGACAGACATTTATATGTATTTCTTTCAGACTCTTGTTTTAGTACTCCTTAGTAGTCCGTGAGTAGTGACACCAGATACTGGTAGGAGTGTATTCTTAAGCTTTCGTATTTCTATTTCAGTTATTTAAATATTTAAGAAGTCTTCCGTTTAATTTTATTTGCTTCCGTTATTATTATTATGTGAATGGAATCCGGAATGTGTCCTTAAACGTTTGGCTTGCCTAGCTCCAATAGTAGGCGCCATCACGACTCCCGATGGTGGGAAATCCGGGTCGTGACACTAAAATCGGAGAGAGACGATTTTGAAAAGAAAATTTTGGGGAAAACACTTTAAATGGCAAGAAAAGCATAGATGCATTATAGATCTAAGAAAACAACGGTGACAGAACCTCGAATATCTTAGGGTTTCGGAGAAACTTTAGAAATGAGAAATGCTTGGAAACAGGTCTGATCTTGAGTTGGAATGGTCAAGAGTTAGGCTCCTGAGTCTTGAATATGCCGGAGCATGGCAGGAGAAGCCATGGAATCAAAGACATGAGAAGATCGGAGAAGGAATCGTCGAGGTCAGGCCTCGAAACTTCGAACAACCATGGCTTACTAGTGAAGATAGGGGAGTACCAACTATCCACGACCTGGGATGCCATGGATTCCAGTGAGGTTATGGTCGCAGAGGATAAGAGACGCTAGGGTTCTAGGGAACCTTCGAGAGATTTGAGAGAGGGAGAGTATTCAAAGGCGGCGGAACAAATGAAATGAGGGGATTAGGTTAGGTTAGGGGAATTAAAAAAGATAAGGGCTAATCGTGGCCGTTGATCCAAATGATCAACGGCCTAGATTAAAAGATTGTCCGGGTGGGTTAATTGGTTGGGTCGGGGTCGGATTAAATTAGAATTGGGCCGGTCCAGTTTGGGTGTTAAGATTGGGTTAATTAGAGGGTCAATTTTGGCTATAATTGAAATGTAAATGGCGCTGCAATTGAAACAAATTCTGGCTAAATATTAAATAGCCAGTTTTTCCTTTTATTTTATAAAAAATAGTAAAATAATTTTGAAACTAAATTAAAAAGTACTGAATTAGCAAATAATATATAAATATTAATTTAAAAATACTGGAACCAATTTTATAATTATAAAATGCTATTAAATCTTAAAGTAGGCTAAAATTGCATTATATGCAATTTTGTCTTTAAAATACCAAACCAATTTATAAAAATATATAAAAATTATCTTAACTATATTTTGGTATAAATATGGGAATAAAAATAAATTATTCACCAAAATTGATGATTTTGGAAATAATTATTTATTTTTATACTTCTAAAATGGACAATAAATTGATTTTAAAAATCTTTAAGGATTAGGAAAAATGCCATCTATGCTTATATATGCTATTTTGAGAGTATTTTATATAGGAAAAAATTGGGTATCAACAGCTGCCCCACTTTACCCGGGAATGATGAAAGAGTTGTCGGGTAAAGATATGATGGCCAATTTTGACCGAACGAAATGATTTGAAGAATATTGGACGAGCTTTGATTCTTGAGCCACCTACATATCCTTGGTCTTACAAGAATCTGGCCATATGTAGTTTGGGATCCGTCGGCGAAACATACCGATTGAGATTTTTCAAGAACGGACGAGATATTCGGATTGTGGTAGCATTGTTATGAGTTTAACAGGGCTACGGAAAATGGAGTGGAATCGCTCCTGCTGAGACGGTCGTTGCTAGCCGGTTAACCTGCAAATAACAACACGAGCGCATATGTTGTGCATAAATTTAAACATGGTGCAAGTTCCCGTGGGACCATGAATGTTTTCTTTGGACGGTTAGGATGACGTCCTCGGACTATGATGTCCTGGGCCATGAAACATATAATACGGGATTCGCATGCTATGAAATGATATTCTCGGGCTGTGGGAATGATGCCTCCGAAGCATGATGCCTTTGAATAATGCTATGCAGAGAGAAAGTGGGGTCCTCAGGCCATGTCATGACGTTCTCGGGCTATGAAAATGGTGCCTCTGAACAATGATGTCTTTGGACAATTTGGCGATCTTTCAGCCCATGAAATGCAGGATTTGGCGATCTTTCAGTCGATGCAAGACTTAAATGAAGTGTCGATATTTCAATCGATGCAGGATTTAAATGAAGTGGCGATATTTCAACTGATGCAAATGTAAATAAAGCTGGCGATATTTCAGCCAATGCAAGACATAAATAAAAATGGCGATGTTTCAGCCGATGCAGGATTTAAATGAAGTGGCAATATTTTAGCCATGCAAAACGGACATAGAATGGCGATCTTTTAGTCGATGCAAGATTTAAATAAGTGGCGATATTTCAGCCGATGTAAAGCGTAAATATTAATGGCAATCCTTCAGCCGATGCAGAATCTAAATAAAGGTGGAATTATTTCAGCCATGTAGAATCTAAATAAAGGTGGCGTTATTTCAGCCATGCAGAATCTAAATAAAGGTGGCGTTATTTCAACCATGCAGATGGAGGTAGAGCTTAACCTCAGAAGGCAGAATGGTAGCCTTATGCAACGCAGAAAATGCAGATGGACGTAGAGCTTAACCTCAGAAGGCAGAATAGTAGCCTTAAGCAATGCAGAAAATGCAGACGGAGGTAGAGCTTAACCTCGGAAGGCAGAATAGTGGCCTTATGCAATGTAGAAAATGCAGATGGAGGTAGAGATTAACCTCGGAAGGTAGAATAGTAGCCTTATGCAATGCAGAGAATGCAGATGGAGGTAGAGTTTAACCTTGGAAGGTAGAATAGTAGCCTTATGCAATGCAGAAAAGTAAAAAATGAATGGTAGTAAAATCTCTTAGCTGATAGTTGGTTGCTATATTGTGGCTACTGGGGATATCATGTACAGATAGTAATTGTGATTAGGTGTGATGGTTCCGAAGGTTGCATTCCTGAAAAGTATGAGTGTATAAATATACATGATGATTTGCAACTTGGGTGCCTGCATCTAAAGAAAAATTGTGAGTTTTGTAAAGGGGGAAGGTTAGTTCGTATTCCCCGTGGACTTCGCTTGTCCTGCTTGGTTCTATTTTCAGTGATGTCGTGTATCATGGGGGTAGTGTCGCTAAACAAAGAAATTTGATAATAGCTGTGCATGATTCAGTAAAGTATAACATAAATGTATAATTGAGAAATAATCTTTCTTTAGATGAACCTAAGACTGCAGCGCGGTTAAAGACATTACAACCTTTCTCACTCCGGGATTTTGAGGGTCCTCCTTAAAATTCTTCCCTAGGTTACTGGGTTGCTTCTTCTGACGGTTGTTTGCGGTAAATGGCTGAAATCAACTTCGGAATTTTGAGGGTCCTCCTCAAAATTCTGCCGTAGTTTCCAATATCAGGGGAAATGAAAATTTTATTTTGAATTGTGACTGCACCCATAAGGCTGCCTACGTATCCCCTCTTAAACGGGAATCAGGTCAGACGTAGTTCAAATTACATCGTATAGAAAAACATGGGATTACATATAGTAACGCTTGACTGCATCTGAGTTGATTGGTTTTGACCAAACTTCTCCGTCCATTTCTGCAAGTATGAGGGCTCCTCCTGTTAGAACCCGGTGAACCATGTACAGACCCTGCTAGTTGGGAGAGAATTTCCCTTTGGCTTCATCTTGATGTAGAAAGATTTTCTTCAATACCAGCTGTCCTTGTGTGAATTGTCTTGGCTTGACTCTTTTGTTGAAGACTCTGGACATCATGTTCTGATAAAGTTGACAATGATAGACTGCATTAATTTTTTTCCATCTATAAGGGCTAACTGTTCGTAATGACTCTTTACCCATTATGCGTCGTCGAGTTCTTCTTCCCGTATGATTCTCAACGAGGGAATTTCTACCTTGACGGGAATCAATGCCTCTGAACCATAAACCAGCATATAGGGAGTTGCCCCGGTTGATGTGCGAAATGTGTTGTGGTACCCCAATAAAGCAAATGATAGCTTCTCGTGCTACTGCTTATGTTTTTCTATCATTTTCCTTAGTATCTTGTTGATATTCGTATTGGTGGCTTCTACGGCTCCATTCATATGAGGTCTGTAAGCTGTAGAATTCATGTGTTTGATCCTTAAAGTTTCACACATGGCTTTCATCAAGTCACTATTGATATTGGAACCATTATCAGTAATGATCGACTCCGAAATTCCTAATCGACAAACAATGGGGTCGCGGACAAAGTCTGCCATGACTTTCTTAGTCACTGCCTTGTAAGAAGCTGCTTCAACCCATTTTGTGAAATAATCAATTGCCACTAGAATTAACCTGTGCTTGTTTGATGCGGCAGGTTTGATATGTCCGATGACATCCATTCCCTAAGCGACAAACGGCCATGGCAAGCTTGTTGCAGTAAGCTCATTTGGAGGCACCATTATCATGTCTGCATGTATCTGACATCGATGGCACTTTTGGACATACTGGATGCTGTTCGTTTCCATAGTCATCCAAAAATAACCTGCCCGAAGCATCTTCTTGGCTAAGACAAAGCCATTCATATGTGGACCGCAGGTCCCAACATGGATTTCTTCTAATAGTTTAGACGCTTCCTTTGCGTTGACACACCTTAGTAATACCAAATCAGGAGTCCTCCTATATAGGATTCCTCCGTTGTGAAAGAAATTGTTAGATAATCTCTATAGTGTGCGCTTCTGAGTGGGATTTGCAAGATCTGGGTATTCTCCTTTTGCCAAGTATTCATTAATATCATGAAACCAAGGTTTTCCATCTGCCTTTTCTTCGACATGAGCACAGTAAGCTGGTTGGTCATGAATTTTTATCGGAATAGGATCTATAAAATTCTTATCTAGATGTTGGATTTTAGATGATAGGGTTGCTAATGCGTCGGCAAACTCATTCTGGACTCTGGGAACATGCTGGAATTCTGTCTTTGTGAATCTTTTCCTCAACTCCTGTACATGATGCAAATACGGGAGTATCTTGGAATTCTTAGCTGCTCATTCTTCTCGGACCTGATGTATAAGCAGGTCTGAATACCCGATTACTAGCAACTCTTGGATATTCATGCTAATGGCCATTTTGAGCCTTAAGATGCAAGCTTCGTACTTGGCCATGTTGTTGGTGCACGGGAACCTAAGCTTAGCAGATATCGGATAATGTTGGCCGGTTTCAGATACTAGGACTGCTCCTATACCAACTCCTTCGAAGTTTGCTGCTCCATCAAAAAACATTCTCCAACCGTCATAGGATTTTTCAATGTCTTCTCCTATGAAGGATACCTCTTCGTTAGGAAAATACGTCTTTAGAGACTCGTATTATTCGTCCACGGGATTTTTGGCAAGATGATCTGCTAGTGCTTGTCCTTTGATTGCCTTCTGAGTCACATAAACAATGTCAAATTCACTCAACAGGATTTTCCACTTGGCTAGTTTGCCAGTGGGCATGGGATTCTGAAAGATGTACTTCAGCGGATCCATTCTTGATATGAGATATGTAGTATAAGCACATAAATAGTGCCTTAGCTTCTGAGCTACCCAAGTCAGAGCACAACAAGTGCATTCCAACAGAGAATATCGAGCCTCGTACGAGGTGAAATGCTTGTTGAGATAGTAGAAGGCCTGTTCCTTCCTCCCCGTTTCGTCATGTTGCCCAAAAACGTAACCGAATGCTCCATCCAACACTGTAAGGTAGAGTAGTAGGGGTCTACCTGGTTCAGGTGGAACCAAAATAGGCGGTTTTAATAGGTACTCCTTGATTCTGTCGAAGGTTTCTGACAATCATCAGTCCATTTGATAGTAGCGTCCTTCTTCAACATCTTAAAGATCGGCTCACAAATGACATTGGACTGAGCTATGAACCACCTGATGTAGTTAACTCTCCCCAAGAAACTCATAACCTTTTTCTTGTTCTTTGGTGGTGGCAATTCCTGGATGGCTTTGACCTTTGACGGATCCAATTCTATTCCTCGATGACTCACAATGAATCCAAGTAGTTTTCTGGCGGGAACCTCGAATGCACATTTAGCGGGATTCGGTTTTAGGTTGTACCTTCTGAGTCTGTTAAAGAACTTCCTCAAATCTTCCATGTGGTCAGTGGCTTTCTTGGACTTGATGATAACATCATCTACATACACTCCAATCTCTTTGTGTATCATGTCATGGAAAATAGTAGTCATGGCCCTCATATAGGTGGCCCCAGCATTCTTTAACCCAAATGACACCATCTTGTAACAATACATCCCCTATGACATAATGAAGGCTATTTTTTCAGCATCTTCTTCGTACATCCAGATCTAATGATACCCAGCAAAACAATCCACAAATGATTGCAGCTCGTGCTTGGCGCAGCTGTCAATTAGAATATGTATGTTTGGCAAGGGGAAGTCATCTTTGGGACTGGCCCGATTGAGGTCCTGGTAGTCGACACAGACCCTAACCTTCCCGTCCTTCTTCGGTACTGGCATGATGTTGGCTAACCATGTTAGATACTCTACTAACCTGAGAACCTTGTCTTTGAATTGCTTGGTGACTTCTTCCTTGATTTTCAAGCTCATGTCAGGCTTGAACTACCTGAGCTTCTACTTTACCGGAGGGCATGCAAGATCGGTTGGCAGTTTGTGAGCCACGATAGATATACTGAGACCGGTCATATCATGATACGACCAGGCGAATATGTCCTCATACTCTTTTAGGAATTCCGTGCACTCCTCATTTTCTGATGGCGAAAAATGAACACTGATGCGAGTCTCATTGACATTTTCTGCATCTCCCTAGTTAACAACCTCAGTCTCGTCTATGTTAGACTTAGGTCTATTCTCAAAATCCTCAACCTCTTTAACAAGCACTTCTGGTATATTATCTTCTTCCGAGTCTATATCTGTTTGTTGCATTGTCTCGTTGCATGTCACAATCGTTGGTTCATCAAGATAAGTAATAGTAATGATAAGTAAGGAGAGGAAATAATAAGAGAGAGATTTGTAAGAAAATTGAAATACTTTAACAAATTCCATAAGTGTTTTGAACATTGGAGCTCTTTCTTGCGAAAAATAAAAATGCGAAAGGAAAATAAACCACTACAACAAATAAGGCCTTTAGCGGCAATATAAAATATCTTTAGTGGCAATAATAATAGTCGCTAAATCTTTTACCGGCCATCAACCTTTTGCCACTGAAACGGGGGTCGACAAAGCCTTTAGCGGCTATTCTCGCAAAAGCTGGTAAATTGTATGTTTTATTTCCTCTAAAAGTTATTATCTTTACCGGCAATTATTTGCGGCAATTTTAATGGCTACTAATTCCAATCCAAAATGGCTAATTATACTTTTTTAGCGTCCATTATTATAGCCGCTACATTCAAAATAATTGCCGCTAAAGCAATTCTTTGTGGTAATTATAATGGCTACTAAATCCAATCTAAATGGCTAATTATACTTCTTTAGCATCTATTTTTTATAGTCGCTAAATAAAAATAATTGCCACTAAAAGTTCGCATCTTTAATGGCAATTATTTTGTGGCAATTAAAATAGCCATAGTATCACTTCTGAAAACATTTTAGTTTGCCCTTTTAGCTTCCATTCTAATGGCTAATATGTTTAACTAAATTACCGCTAAAAGTCAATATCTTTAACGATATTTTGTTTTACATCAATTATAAATAGTTTAGCCACAATTAATGATAGTTACTACATTAGTACATAATATGACTCAAATAATAAAATATATTAATATTAATTCAAAAAAAATATAAATGTATCTCATTAATCTTAACAAACAAAAGGAAGTACTAATCAAAAATATTAATATCACATTAACTTAAAACATAAAAATATATTATTTAGACTAAATAGCTAATGTCATTATATAACTAATTCAAATGATAGTCTTCAAATGATTTCCGCAACTTTTCATCATTTAAAAATCTTTCACCCGCTAAATTGTCCAACATCAGACGGTATAACTAGAAATTATAAAATAATTGTGTCAATAGAAGAGTAGCTAATCCAGATAGTGTGTATGTCTTCGAATGAATACCTACAAATTATATGAGTTCAGGTATCAAAGATTAGAGGAGTTGTGCTATTTTCCAACTCAAGACAGTGTGAAGAATAGCAACTCCAAGAATTTGATTCAGCAGAGTAAATCTCAAAGCAGACAACTGGATTACAAAGAAGAGGGACAACAATGAGAACTTGATAAAAAGATTCAATATTACATTGAATCAAATTCAAGAACAACTGCTAGATCAGATATTTGAATAGTCAGACCAAATAATGATGAATAATTCAACAAACATAAAATTATAGGGCCAAAAGGTTTACGGACAAACAAAAGCAATATTGATTGCATAGTAACATGGATTCTTGTACTTTGTGACTATCCCTCTATAATAAAGAAGGCTGTTGGGACAAAATTTCCAACCTTCAGCAAATATGAGGCTAAGCTAGTTAAGGGCTCAGTTGATTTCATAGGCCTAAACCACTATACAACAGCATCTGTTAAGGACAGGTCTTCCAGCATTGAAAAGAAAATCGGCGACTTTGGTGCTGACAAAAAAGCAGATATCTCGCTTGAGGCATTGGCAGCAGATCAGTATCCAGTGATACCTTCTAGTGTTTATGAGTTTCTGGAGTACTTAAAAGAGGCTTATGGCAACCCACCGATTTAAATTCAGGAAAATGGTCAAAAGACTCGGCGTAATGGGACACTAAATGATATATTTTGGTCTTTATGAATTTCAGCCAAATTTCTGTTACTTCATCAGGCAATAGGCTGGTTTTGGAAATGATTTTCAGGTCATTTAGCTGTGTTTTGGTACATTTTCCAAACACAGCTCCACACTCCTATAACCCAGGGATCAAAAAATGTAAAAGGCTCAAGCAAATATACAGAGGTCGATCATGAAATGGGGCTCAAATATACTATCATAGAGTAGTTCTGGGGGAGGCAAAAGGCTTAAGCAAATTCTTATTTACAATGAAGTATTGAAAGAGTTCTACAGCTTGAAGCTCTAGATAAGTACAATGTTCATGGACTTGGCATTCAACGGTCTGGTTGTTGTTTTCCAAAATACATTCATTTTGTCCTTTCTGGTAAATAGACGGTGTCTAGAGCAATCTTCATCAACCATTTCCTCTAGGTATTTTCATATGGAACAAGATCCACAAAATCTCAAAACCTCTAGGGCTTCATCTGATTAGGAGCAACTCTAAGCAGCAGGTGTTACGAGCATTGGTATAAGCACTCAAAATATAGATGATCGATGACTCTGTAGCTATTTGGCTACTGCAGCAATGAATCCTTGATACTCTTATTCGATTACTTTAAGTCTGTCTAACAATGATATCACGGGATGTATTTAGAAGACAGCGTGGAGACAAGATGGGTTTACATGCAGGCACAACAACATAGTAGGACGCTCAGGGAAGGAACTCACAGGCGGATACCAATGAAAACCATGAAGAGAAGATGCAAAAGGGAGATAAAAAGAAAGCAAGTGATCAGATATTAGCATGGATGAAAATCGAAGGAGGAAAACTCAAATAATAGCAACGAAAGGACAAAGATGAGTAGTACCATGAGAAGCTTGTGCATTTTCAGATACACTAGGCATCCTTGATATTTGTGGTACTCGTTCATGTCCACTATTGGAATCGGGGATCTAATAAATATAAACATGTTGGATTACAATACTTTTATATGATTAGAATTTCATTAAAAATGTCTAAAGCTTATGAAATGGAGTTACCTATTCACCTGAGGTGCCATTGCTACGTTGAGGCATAGATGCATCAGGAGCATATTTGCCATGATTTGTCTCATTTGGAGTAATTCTGATTGCATCATCTCCTGATTTTGTTTCATCATATTCATTTCTTTATTTTATTTCTCCTTTAATTTGATTATCTTCTATTCTAACCTTTGTATAACCTCATTAGAAGAATCATCTGCAATGATATTTCCTACGGAAGACCTACTATCCTATAGAATAGAAGGAGTTGGACCAAGTCGTAAACCATGAATATACCCACCTTTTTTCATTTTCCAACACCTGAGAATACACATTGCCTTCCCAAGCAACACTACGAAGAGGTTGCTCAGTAGATCTCTCACTATTGCTCATCCTTTCATTTATCACTTCCTGACCATAGAATACACAATAAATCAATTTTGGAATTCATGAGCAGGAAAAAATTCACATTGTTTGACGGAGTCATCAAACCAACAAAATAAAAGAAAGAATAAATCTTACGATTGTCTTGACAGAATCATCATCTAGTGGCCTACCATCCTTAAGATTTTTATGAGTTAATAAGAAAATTTCGGCTCGTGTAGGCTAAAACCCATTTACAGCCTAATACAATAAAAATGGTATAAGATATACGTGACAAAAAAAGGTCTAAAGTATTATAGTTTGTAATTTTCACAAGTTTACCTACTCATTCATCAAAGTAGCAATACTTTTGGATCCTCCTGTGTGAGGCATCGTTTTCTTGGCCCTATTGTTTCTATTTGCTTAGGTACGTCTCTGTCATTGAAGTATTAATAATATATCTTCTAAATCATAAATAAAAATTGAGCATAACTAAAATAAAAATGCTATGAAAATGAGCAGACTAGGAGAATTTTCAAGGTTCATACCTTAGCTTTATCAGAAAGCCAATAAGAGACAAGACCTCTCCATTGATTCCTTAGTATGCGACTTGGTCTATTTTTTAGTAATGCATCTTTAGTCTCATATTTTGGCGTATACTCACTCTTTAAATCACACTTGTAATCTTTCCGTTTCTTTCCTAGTGACTTTAAGACCCACGCTTCTCCACATTTTGGAATAGAGAACTTCTTCTAAAAAAATAAAAGCCAATATCTAGAAGATAACATTATGTATTAATAGCCAGGACATGACATGCTAGAATACTGGAGGTAAAAGTTGCAGAACCAATATTTGACAGAGGTGGTGTTGCAAAGAAAACGTGGGAAATAAGAGCTTATTGATGGAAAGTAAAACTAAGAAGATAGTAGAGGATGATAAAGGAGGTGCTATGAACCAAAAAGAAGGAGAATGGAACTTGGTAACAACTAGAAAATCCCCCACAAAGAAAGGGTCCTCGCCAAACAGCAGAATCAAAGTGTTCGACGAAATGTCTTTAACGTGGGTTCCAGCTCAAATACGTTTGAGGTTCTTGCTGCTGATGGGGATCTTGAAGTTGATGCAACAAGTTTAAAGGATAATGTGATGTACAAAAAAATAGTTCCAATGTCCAGTAGACAACTTAGACTAGTGATCTTTTCAGATCAATAACTAACAGGGTGAAGCCATATAGACATGCTGTCCATGACATTTATGAAAATAGATTCGTAATATAAGTCCATATTTCTAGTTGAAATCCAATTGAAAGTATATATACCAACTTTTACACAGACAGGTATTTTGGTAATAGCATGTCAGTCACCAATATGTCTAGCACAAATACATGCCTTACAGAAACGAAAAGGGGAAAATGGTCTGGCAGAAATCATAGAATAGAATAGATAATTTATTATATGCAACAAATAAATTGCATTGTTATGTGTTGTATTAACTAAGCTCAAGAAATTTCTAGAAGAGAGCTTCAATACAATGAATGCAACATTTGAATCTCCCCCTTGCTATAAGGAAAGTATCAAGTATCTAACTTGATTTTGAACGCAATGGTAAGTTCCACGCCTATAAATCCTACTACGCTTATCACAGGTCCTATAAGTAAGAGCAAGAACAAATTGCAAAGCATAGGACAAAAACAAAGTAAGGTAGTGATGACAATGTTATTGATCCAGGGGAAACAAGTATATATGATAATAATAATAATTACATACCCTTACAAAATCCAATAGTTTCTTCTTTACCTCTTTATCAAAATTTCTCCAATCATCTACATGTAGAGGTGTTAGCTCTGGAGTTCTGGCAACAATTCCTAGAAAGCTGTCACGACCCCAGTTCGCCCTCCGTGAACTTGTTGTGACGGCACCTAGTCCCTATGACTAGGTAAGCCTAACAATGTGGAATACAAACCAATTTGCGGGAGAAAATAATTAAACTAAACTAGTGAAATAAATCAATGTTTAAGGTGTCGTCTGGCACATACAACAAAAATTCTTGAAGCTAACAAATATTCCCAAAACCCAGAATCTCACAAATCACAAGCTAAGGGATACATAAGAGGCTCTGACTCAAGAATATCTATACAAAGGAGAAATACTGAGAGAACTATACTTATTACAGAAAGCATGGAAAGGGACTCCTCGTTCTGCGGACGTAGAAAATCTACCTCGATGTCTCTACCGATACGCCTCCTTCCAAGGCTAACAAAACTGAATGGGAGTACCTATACCTGCACAACAAAAGTTTACAGAAGAGTAGCATGAGCACACCACAGCGGTGCCCAATAAGTATCATGACTAACCTCGGTGGAGTACAGACGAGGAACAATCAAGACACCTACCGATCAATAAACAATATAATCATAGAAATACCATAAATGATATAATAATATGTAATGACTGCACGAAATAGCCAATAATGCTACAATTCAAAATAAGGGAAAGGAACAACAAGTAACAATGAGAATATAATAAACGATACTACGAAAAGACGGGAGAATCATAATACAAATCCTAAGGTCAAGACACAGCAAAGGAAACTAGTCGACAACTCATATCCTCCAATGATGTTCACATAAGGTCTTATCCAACTCTTACCACAATTTTACCAAGTCTCAGACGAATCATAACTCACGAAAGCCCAGCATCTGAAATCTAACACCTGGCATCCTGTGCCCCATAAATCTCAAGGTCATGCTGACAACTAACTAGTTAACTAGAGCCACTCTCACATATATAATGGGTAAATGAGGGCGTATCCATACCCTTAGCAAATCGGAAGGTATTCTCCTCTAACGGTGAGTGTCCGACTACATGTATGCTTGTGCAAGTGTGTTTAACAAGAACTCCACCAACTAGTAAGTATAAGAAATGGAATGGAAAGCACCCGAAAAGTTTACACACGGATAGAATCAACAAAAACATTAGCTCAGGACAAAATGAGTTTAACAGGGGATCTCCTAGGATATCGTCCTGTAGTCCCAAACATAAATATGTGTGCTAGAGATCTCTTGGTATCCTCAATATATGTACAAGGGATCTCTTGGTATCCTCAATATATGTGCTGGGGATCTCTTGGTATCCCGAGGATATCTTGGTATTTTCAATATAGGTACTGGGGATCTCTTGGTATCCCGAGGATCTCTTGGTGTCCTCAATATGTGTGTTGGGGATCTCTTGGTATCCCGAGGATCTATTGCTATCCTCAATATATGTACTGGGGATCTCTTGGTATCCCAAGGATCTCTTAGTATCCTCAATATATATGTTGGGGATCTCTTGGTATCCCGCATTACAGCCCAATCAACATGAATGTACCTGTGCACGACATCACCCTTCATGCCTTATCACTCTTCCTCACCCAAATAATAGAACAACAACGTCCCAGCAAAGGAGTCAACAATAGTAGGCAATAGCATACCAGCAAGGGAATCCACAATAGAAACAATAACACCCCGACAAGGGAATCCACAATAGAAATAATAACATCTCGGCAATGGAATCAACAATAGAAACAATAACGTCCCGGCAAGGGAACCAACAATATATAAGAAGGGTCACGGAAAACCAAGAAGCACGATAACCTCAACAAATAACAAGATATTATAAGTGTTTGATAGCTACACCAGTGACCACAACAATTGGACATGTAGCCTATTTGCACGAAGTCACAGAGGAAATTACAATCAAGGAGTGTCCAGACAATAAAGAAATTAACATGAATCAAATAATTACAATTAACGAAATATCAACTAAACCTAGGATATCTAACTTCTTTCCAATTAAGACCAATTAATTACATGAGAGATAGAAATACTTTTTTTTCCCAAATAAAGACATGCAGTTAGGAATGATACTGTGACTATAGAAGGGTGAATATCTACAGTTAAACAAGTGAAAGTCAATTAGGTAACACGAATACACCAAGAAGGGCAAATAAATTCCAAGTAATATATGTAGAGGTGAAACTAATAACAGGGAACTCAATCGTATTAAGAAACAGCTTCATGTTCGGCGATTTCAAGGATCTAAGAACCTAAAAGGGACAATTTTCCGCAAATACATCCGAGAACGCACTCGTCACCTAGCGTACACGGAATACAATCAACAGAGAAGACTCAAATCCTAACGGGAAGTCCCCCACACAAGGTTAGGCAAGATACTTACCTCAAACCGGCTAAAATCAACTAGCAACCACGCTCCTGCCTTGAGTTCTCCACTCCAAATGGCCAAAATCTATTCAATTAAATCATACATTGTAGTTAACATCTCAAGCAACTAATTCTATTATTAATTCAAAGTTAAGGCGCGAAATTAGGTAAAATGACCAAAATGCCCCTCTGACCAATGTCTCTGAACCAGATGCATTTAACATTTTCAGAGCCCTTGTACTCTCACGAGTCCACCCATATAAAAATCTCTCAAATCGGAGGTCAAACACCCCCTCAAAACTCAATAATTTGGTCTATGAAGTTCTATCCATTTTTCATTCAAAATCTAAAATTAAAGGATGAAATTAAGAGAAGATTCACGGAAATTTGTCTAAATCGAGTGAGAATTACTTAACCAAGTTGGCCGGGTTAAAATCCCTTCAAAAATCGCCAAGGACCAAGCTCTAGAAGTCAAAATGTGATAAAAATGGTGAAACCCTCTAAATTGGAATTTAATCTATCTGCCCAGTTAATTGGTCATCGCGAACGCGGAAGAAGCATCGTTTTCGCGGAGAAGAAAAAATGAAAGGGTTCCGTTACTCATCGCGAATGCGACAATGCGTCCTCGAACGCGAAAAAGAAAGGTCTAGAGGCCCAAAGACTGCCCTTCGCGAATGCGGTAGGGTGGACGCGAACGCGATGAATGGAGAGGCAGAGCTTCGCGAACGCGAGGCTCTAAACACGAGCACGAAGAAGGATTTTCCTGGTGGCCAAGATAAGCCTTCGCGAACGCGATTACCAGATCGTGAACACGAAGAAGGAGTAACAGAAGCAACAACAGCAGTTTAAAAATAATGGGAAATGACCCACAGCCCATCCGCAACACACCTGAGGTCCCCGGAACCCCGTCTAACCACACACACAAGTCATATAACCTAACACGTACTCGCTCGAAGTTCCAAATCACATAACACAACATCGAAATGACAAATCAAACCTAAAATCAAGCTTATGACTTCTAAATCTTCAAATATCGAAACCTATCAATTCAACTCGGAATGGAGCCAAATTTTGCAAACAAGTCCAAAATGACGGAACGGAGCTGTTCCAAGTCTCAGAATCACATTCTGACCCCGATATCCAGAAAGTCAATTGTGGGTTGCCGAAATGCCTCAATTTACACTACGGACCTCCAAATCTGAATCCGGACACGTGCCTAAGTCCAAAATTACCATACGAAGCTATTGAGATCATCCACAACCCATTCTAGGGTCGTTTACCCAATAGTCCAATTCCGGTCAACTTTTCACCGTTATAACTTCCAAAATAAGGTTTCTTCTCTAAATTTTACTCTAAACCATCCGAAAGCCGAATTCCACCATGCACGCAAGTCGATACTCATATTTCAAAGCTGTTCCAGACCTTATGCCACTGAACAGAGCTTAATTTCTCAAAATGACCAATTAGGTCATTACATCCTCCCCCTCTTTAAACCAACATTCATCCTCGAACGTGCTAAGATTCACCTCGAATTCCTCAAGTCACTGATTGCGCACTTCCAACATGCACCTGCAGGTGATCCCATGTCACCCCAATCCACTTAGGCATGACGACACCATCTCAACTGAAATTTAGCCTCCCTAGCAGTACCAATAAGCATTCAAGCCAGAATTTTCACCTTCCATCTGTTTCCAAAAGACCCGATTCTAAATCCATATCCGGTATCAATCTCATCCAGCTATTTCAATACAAGCCAACACACACGGGGAACAACCAAACAATATGAAACACCACACATAGGCCCAGAATAACATTTCTGATAGCAATACTTGCCTGAGATCAAATCCGTACCGGCCATAAGCCTCATATTCTATAGAAGCTCCTTTCAAACCTCCACAACACTGGCGATGATACAATAACCACGAAAACCACATGACAAAACACCCGAATAACCAAATCTCAGCCAATACCAATGGGTACATACCCCACAAACTAAAACCCAAGAAACATAGAACGAAAATGAATGAATATAGGAAAGGAAAACACATAAGGGAACAAACAAACAAATCAAACTAGCACAAATTCTTCTAAAACACAATTCTACAAAGACATCTAACAAGAATAATGAAAGCATATAAAGGACTCTCAAGGATCTTATACTGATATAACTCTCATCGCAGTACACAACCCGGTCTCAACATATCAAATCACCTAAAATTATGAGGGTCCCGCCCTCAACACTGAATCACAAGTAGGGTACACATCAACCCATCTAGATACTCTCACTAGATCAACTCTGCCTACAATTTTACATTACAGCCTGGCTCCCACATCGGTGGAGCAAAGAAATCACGGCTCGTAATCAAAAATACTCAAAGATCGCATCACGCCTATCGAAATAGACAACATAAATTTACTACTAGCTCATAACTCTCGACAACAACTAGCAACGAATGATAGACACTGCTATCACGCATAGAGTCTCCCAATAGGATAATCACATAAGCAAAATGCAAGCATGAAATGCACCCATAAATGGGACACAGATAAGGGAACTCACACTGACAAGAAGAATTGTGATGAATTACAGATAGTGCCCTCTATAGCAAATTGAACTCGTACTTGAATGACATTAGCTGGAGCACCGGCCTCCAACCTACTATAGGAAACAAATCAACGAGTCGGGCCTTCCCCTCTTAGGTGCCCTCTAGCTACCTGAATTCCTCGCTATGACCCATCAGTCCGAAGTCTGGGACAATCTCTCACCATGTGGATAGTATGTCCACACTCAAAGAACCCTCTCTGCTAATGAAGCGGTGGTAACTGTGCGGTACGGGTACTCCGAGACCCCTAAACACCTGAATCACCATGCATAGTCTGAAGCGCGAACTGAACTGGCTTACCCGCAAAACCTCTACCATGACGCACCCTGCGTCCAAAATAAGGACCAGTATACCTCACTGGTGTAACGGACAGCATACTCCAGCATAAGCCCGCGAACCTTCTTGGGAACAGTAGAAACCAAGGCTGAGGCATGTCTAGCCAAACTGGTGTAACAGACAGCATACTCCAAGACGGTTATAGCACCTTGACACAAATGGTCAAACTCCGCGTGCCATGCATCTCTGAGACTCTGAGGAACAAACACTCGCAGAGACATATCTGAAAACTGGGTCCAAGCCAGTAAAGCTGCCTCATCTGGGCTGTCTAACTCATAGGTGCGCCACCAGTAATAGGCGGCTCCTCGAAGTTGGAAAGTAGTAAAAGAAACCCCGCTCGATCCAGAGATACCCATAGTATGGAGAATGCGATAACACTCATCAAGGAACTCTAGGGCATCCTCCAATGCTAAACCACTCAACTCAGGAGGATTATACCTCCTAAATCTTTCAAGTCTCAACTACTCCTACTCGGAAGCCGCTGCCATGCCCTCGGGCTGAACTAGTGCTGCAGGCAGCGTAGGAATAATCTCAGGGACCTGCTCAATATGGGCTCGCTGCTTAGGAGTGCGGGCGGTAGAAGTCTGTGCTCCTCCCTCGGCCTGGGATGTGGCTGCAACAAGGGAAAGCAATCCTTCCTGAGCTACTGTGGTATACATACTCAAGAACTATGCCATAGTCTCCTGAAAGGCTGGAGTAATAGTAGTTGTAGGCGTGTCAGGTGATTGGACTCCGGCTGGATCTGCTGGTGGTACCTCAGCGATCGCTCGAGCAAGTGCTCTCGCTGCACCACGTGCGCGTCCTCGAACTCTACCCCGGCCCCGAACTCCGAAGGCTGCAGCAAGGGGCGCGGGTGCCTAAGCACCTCGGGTAGTACGTGTCCTCACCATCTGTGAGAGAGTAAAAGACAGAGGTTTAGAATTATGGATGTCAAAAGTCAATTGTGGTCAAACTTCTTCATTTTCCAACTCCAACTTTCGCTGAAATGCCTCAATTTGCTCTACGGGCCTCCAAATCTCAATCCGGACGCGCGCCCTAAGTCCAAAATCACCATACGAAGCTGGTGAGATCATCCAAAACCCATTTTGGTGTCTCTTACCCAATAGTCCAATTCCGATCAACTTTTCACCATTCTAACTTCCAATTTGACTCTAAACCATCCGAAAGCCGAATTCCACAATGCACACAAGTCGATACTCATATTCTGAAGCTGTTCTAGACCTTATGACATTGAATGAAGATTAATTTCTCAAAACGACCGGTCGGGTCGTTACAAAAGCTAGCAAGCTTTCGACCCTCTTTCCCAATAGCTTGGTTACAATCATTAAACGACACATCAACTGTCTTCCCCAACGAAAGTTTTCAAATATCTTTTAGTAAATTAGGTACACGAACCTTTTTTGCTTCTGAATTACCTAGAATGAAAAAATTTTGAATAAAAGAAGTGGTGTAACAAAATTAGGCTTTTTAGCATCATCTTTCGAGGTGTAAGGGAGAGGGAGAGCAAAGAAAGGAACCCTAATGGAAGCAGAGGACAATCCACTATATGCGCTCCTAGAAATCTTGCTTTACCAGAAGCAAAGATGGACATTAGGCTTGAAATAGAGATAGGATAAAATAAGTAGCTAACATACTTTCTCTTGCAGTCAACATAACAAATACATCAGAGCATGAAAATTATTCAATATGTCAACTTTCAGAAGATTTTACTTTAATTTCATTCTGTGTTGAGTTTCACAGATTTCATTATGCGATAAACACTAGGTCCTTAAAGAATCAACTGGAGGAAGCAACAAAGTAGTCCATAACTAACAGATCGTTTGCATGAAAGGAATCAAGCAACTAGAAGTTGCAGACACAACTAACAGAACCTTACTCCTTTATATATAGTGTGTGAGCCTATCCTTCGCATCAGAGTTGGCCCTTTTGCCCAACAAAGTAGTCCACAACTAACATATCTTTTAACTAACCAAGCTCTTAACTAACAGAAGGTTCACCAAGAAGCATTACCAATTGTTTTAGTTTAGAACAAACTCAACCAAATTCACACATACTAGCAAATGAAAGATACCATCTAATGTTATACATAATCAGATTGCAATATTATAGAAGCATTACTTGAATCTTCATCATGTTGAATCTCAGTGCCACCATCAGAACTATTTAACTCATTAGATTGACCATCATGTGCATGGGCGTTGGAGTAGTTCTGACTATCCATCACCTGCTTAATATATGGTTGGGATCTAGAGTAGTTTTGACCATTCATCAAGTGCTCAATATATGGTCTCACATCTTCATCTTCATCTTATTCAACTACCAGTCGATTGCGACCTCTAGTTTGCATGCTTTTTTTTCAAAATAAAGAAACTATCTAACTGCATTAAGTTATACTAGTACCAGATTAAAAGAAACCAATCAACAGGTCACACACAAAGTAGGAGGAATCACCATCCTCATCTCAAGCTGTGAAAAATAAATGAATAGCAATTCGTGCATACAAACAAAGCCTTGCGACAAAGATAGTTAAATAGATAAAAGGAATTGATGCACCAGCAAAATTTATTGTTCAATTATAATAGCATCTTACTATATATTTGTATTGGTTGATTTCCAGAATATCTTAATGAGAAGTCCAGCCTCCTAATAATAACAAGGAATGGATAGAAACAAAAGATAAGACAAAGAAAAGAAAAGGTTTACTACCAATTGTTCCATTAAGTGTGTATCACAATCAACACACAACTGCATAAACTTTCATGTTTGTATAAGCCATAATGTTAAGGTAGACCAAGATATTCACTCAATTCAACCAACAAACCAACCAAAACAAACATGGAGAATCCATAGCTGACTAACATGCATCTTCTATAAAATGGATCAAATTGAAAGCAAAAAGTATATTTATTCAAATTTCTGAATTAAACAAATCCCTAGAAGTTCTTAAATAACACTCGCACGAAAAATACTCTATAAGTTCTACCTATCTTATTCAGAATCACATTCATTTTCAATGTCATTTTCTCTCTCAACATTAGCTTTATCATCATTTAGAGAAGATTGAGAATCTACGTTTATATCAATTTCTATCCCATCGACACCACGTCTTACCCAATCATTATACTTATCCTCTGGAACACGAGCATTTTCTAAGAGTGCCAAGTCAGTGGCATCACTCAGCGTTGATGACTGAAACTGCAAACTATTTTCTTCTCCCATATTAAAAATATCTCGAGGTTTAATTAACCT
This sequence comes from Nicotiana glauca, assembly GCA_026770625.1. Taxonomy (NCBI): domain Eukaryota; kingdom Viridiplantae; phylum Streptophyta; class Magnoliopsida; order Solanales; family Solanaceae; genus Nicotiana; species Nicotiana glauca. The sequence goes on from MU736040.1 coordinate 126,310, forward strand.
AGGGACAAACCATTTATGATCTTGAGGATCCTGTACAAATATTACTTGTTGAGCTTGTTCTGCAAAAATAAAGGGCTCATGACGTTCTCGATCGCCAAAGTCTGTTAGGCGTGAGAAATTAACAAGTGTGAAACCCAAGTCAGCTTCCTTAACTCCTCTACCTTTGGTTACATCAACCCAATCACACTTAAATAAGACAACCTTAAATTCTTCATAGTAGTTTAACTCCACAATATCATTCAATCTGCCATAATGTGTGATATTTGCATATTTTGGAGCATTGTCACTTGTACTTGCATAACTTTCAGTCTTTGAAATGACCATAACACCACTATTTTGTGTTACTTTAAATTGTTCACTTTGTTTCGTTCGAAACCGATACCCATTACTTACATCGAATGCATTAAATCTTTTTGCAATGTAACTCGGCCTTTGTGCAAGGACTCTAACATCCTTTAAGATGTTATATGTGGCTTCTAACTCCTTTACCTAACCAAATAAGAGATACAACTATAAATGTGGATTTATGTACAAGGACAATAATTTAACATAACTAATGACATAGCCCTACACTTACTTTCTCCTTGAACCACTTGTGAAATGAATCGAAATGCACACGGTCAAGTTGATGTTGTGTCAAACGACGCTTACGATGTGATCTCTTGATTTCAGCAGTATGTTCCCTCTTCATGTAACTCACACATATCAATTTTTTAAGTAAATAAGTAATACACATATATTAAATATTAAATATAACACTTGCTTTTTATAATTCTCAACCACTTCTGACTCGCAATTGAAAAGCACATGCCGATGTGCTTGCAACCATGTTTTCTCATCCAACTCAAATACATCTACTCCACCGTACGACTCCCCAACAATTGGAAAAAGACATTCTTCTTTACTATTCTCATGCTCAATCCCATCACCGCATTTGTTTTAATAATAAGACCTTGAATCTCCTTCCTCCAAATATCGTGAGCAAAATGCCATACACTCATTTGCTATGTATGCCTCCGCTATTGAACCTTCTGGACATGCACGATTACGAACATATGATTTTAAAGTACCCAAGAACCTATGGAATAAAATAATGGTATTAGATTGATATTATGATGTTTAACAACTAAAGATATATGATAAGGATTCAGTAATATTCTAGTACCTCTCAATTGGGTACATCCAACGATAATGTACTGGCCCCGCATGTTTAGGCTAGGTTGCCAAGTGAATAACCAAGTGTATCATATCAGTAAAGAATCCTGGGAGAAAACGTTTCTCCATACTAGACAATGTTTCTCGAATCTTTTGTTCAACTAACTTTAACTCTTCTAGTTTTAGTTCTTTTCTACATAGAACACGAAAGAATGTGCATAGTTCAATTAAAATGGAACTAACTCTTTTATCTACTGATCTCCATAAGGAAAGAGGAAGAAGTTCTTGCATTATAACATGACAATCATTAATTTTTAGCCCAGATATCTTTTGTTTGCGAAAGCAACGTGAGATATTAGACACATCACCATCTGGAAACTTGGCATTTTGTAGAACTTCATCAAATAACTCCTTGCATTCTGAGACATTGTGAAAAAAGTTGGTGGAAGATATGGTCGCCCACTAGCTCGATATTGAGGCCATAAACTTGGTCTTATTTTCATCTCCTTGCAGTCCAATCGAGCTTCTAAGTTGTCTTTAGACTTTTTACCAAGATCCAATAATGTATAAATTAAGTTATCACATACATTCTTTTCTATGTGCATCACATCAAGATTATGGCGCACCAAGTTCGACTTCCAATAAGGAAGATCGAAAAAAATACTCCTCTTTTTCCATGTGTTTTTCATGACCCTACTTACCCCTTCGCTTAACTATCCGAGAGTAAATTTGTATCTTTAACTTGATTCAGCACTATTGACCCAGATACTGGACATGGTGCATGCCTTGATTCTTTAGTCCCATCAAACAAGTTTGCATCATTCTGATATTTGTGTCCCGACTTCAAGAAGCGCCGACTCCACATGTAACAAAACTTTCTTCCATGTATGAGCCTTCTAGATTGAGTGTTTATGTTACAAGAAGGCATGCAAATCGGCCGTAAGTGCACCATCCAGATACAATACCATATGCTGTAAAATCAATTATAGTCCACATGAGAGCTGCTCGCATTTGAAATATATTCTTAGTAGATGCATCGTATGTTTCTACTCCAACATCCCATAATTCATTCAACTCTTCTATTAAAGGTTGCAAAAATACATCAATATTATTGACAGGTACTTTTGGTCCAGGAATAAGTAAGGAAAGTATGAAGAACTCTTGTTTCATACACATCCATGGTGGAAGATTATATGGCATTAAAATCACTGGCCATGTACTGTGAATAGTTCACATTGTGCCAAATGGATTAAACCCATGAGAAGCTAATCCTAGGCGCACATTTCATGGATCTCTAGCAAATTCGGGATATTTACTATCAAAATTTTTTCAGGCTTCAGAATCTGCAGGATGCCGTAGAACCCCATCTTTGTTGCGCTCTTCATGATTCCATCACATTTCTTTAGATGTTTCTGAAGACATAAACAGTCTCTGTAGCCTTGGTTTTAAAGGAAAATACCTTAGAACCTTGGCTGGAATTTTTCTAGCATCATTTTTTCATCTAGAAGCCCTATAAACTTTGCATTCATTAACATTCTTATTAGCAAACTCGTTCCTAAAAAGCATGCAATCGTTGGGTCACACATGAATTTTTTCATACTTTAAGCCCAAGCCTTCAACTATTTTTTTGGTCTCATAGAAAGAAGGATGCAATTTTTTTCCTTCAAGAAGTGCATCTTTCAATAGTCCAAGCAAAGAATTAAAATATTCATTTGACAATTTGAACGTGCATTATAAGCGATACATATGCAGCAAAAAGGACAGTTTGCTAAACTTCTTACATCCAAGATACAGTTCTTCATTTGCCTCCTTCATGAGCCATTCAAACTTATCCACATCTGGATGAGGTTGATTTCCAGATGGATGAGCAGTATTCTCATGTACGTTTTGATCCATCCCACTACTTTCACTAATGTCAGTATCCATGAACTGTGTAACATCTACAAATGCATCATGTATCATTCCTCGCATATCATCGCCCCATAGAGTTCAACGACTTCGGTTATTATCTCCAGCATTGTTTGATCCCTTTAGAGAGTCCCCATCACAAAACCAAGTATCATATGACTGTATAATGCCATTAACCACAAGATGATCATATGATGTACCCCGATTTACTTGATGTATAAGCACATACTCCGTACAAGGACATGCAATTTTTTCTCCCCGTTGTTTTTCAGAAAAGGCATGATTTCAAAAATCCTCTACTCCATCCAAATATTCTTTACTAACTCTATCACTATACATCTATCTTTTACTTCTAGGATTGTCCATGACGCTCAAGATATTCCTTTCTTCTCTATAATTTATGCAAGAGCTACAAATTTGTTAGTTAAAAGGGTAAATTGATAAATAAATAAATAAATAAGGAGTTCCAAAATATATAAAAAAAACCATCCTATTAGTAGGTAATTCCATAGTTCAAAGATATCATTTTAACAATTGAAACTATCAAACATAAATATGTTAAAACCATCATTTTAACAATTAAACTATTAAACAGTTAAACTATCTCTAATTTCTTCTATAATTTTCACATATTGGTTCAATTTTTTATTTTAGAATAGAATTATCAAACTTATAAATTACACTTCTTCTATGATTTTCATATATTGGTTCATAAATCTTTTAAGAATAGAATTATTAATGTTATATTTTACAGAAGAACCATATATCATATATTTTAAAATTTTCAAAACTTACTACTCTTATTTACTAATTTGTTTTTTTACTCTTTCGTTCATTGAGCGTCATTTTAACTAGTTCAAAAGCTAAATGATATATATATATATATATATATATATATATATATATATATATATATATATATTAAAAATACACAATTATAATTTAAAAAAGCTAATATAACTGCGATGAAATCATCCATCTATATTTTCAGTTAAAGACTACCTACATCATTCATGGACTATCAAACATGGGGAGTTAACATAACACATAAGGATGCAATGGAACTTCAAGCTCAGTTACAACAAATCAACTAGGATTCACATAATACACTACACGATCGTGTATTTCGTGTGAACTAGATGACAAATACTACATGTAGAAGGAGGCAAACAATTACTTCAAATTGATGGAACTGCTCATATGCGTGACTACTAACTAAATCCAATAGGGAGGATTCACCACTAAAATTTTGGATACTGCTGGAACAGTAATAAAGCAAGGAAGGCTGCCTAAGTTGTTGTACTAGGGTGTTGTCAAAATCTACAAGTTTTACAAAGTCTAAGGGTCAAGAATATTTCTATAAAACTTTTCCATGGACACTAGATTTCAATTCAAGAGCAGAAACTTCAAAAGCAGTTGTGTGGATCTCGTTTCATGAGCTGCCGCCAATTTTTTTTGCAAAAAGAATTGTTACTCTCAATTGCAGTGTTGCTAGAGTGTTGCTAGATTTAAGGTGTTACTGGGAAGCCTCTTGTTGTGGACAAAGCTACTCAAGATCGAACATGACCAAGTGTTGCTAGAGTTAAGGTGTTACTCAACCTTCTAGACAAACACCCTAAGAGAATAAGGTTGCAAATTGTGGATAGAGCTACTGGAAAAACAGTGGAACATTATCAGGAGGTGACTTATGATAATTTACCTAAGTATTGCACTTTTCGTAAACATCAAAGACATGAAGAAATATCATGTCGTTTGATGAATGGCAAGGCAAAGGAAGTTGATGGAATTGGAAGTGGAGAAGGGGCAGTCCATGATGAAGAATGTGCTAGTGAGACAGCTAATATTGAGAAGTTAAAAGGAGATGCCAGGGACTATTTGAATGCTAAAAGATCTGGGAGAACTGCAGATGCTACAGGTTCAGATTTTGAAACTGAGCATACTGGAATACCTGAAGCTACTGCTGTTAGTGATGACTTCACTGATGCTTCAGGGCAACTTGAAGTTGGGAAAGAGATTGAGGGTGTAGGCGTAGAGAAGAAGAGCAAGCTGGAGATAATAAGAAGTTGAATGATATCAATGAAACTATTGTTTTAGCCGGTGATAAGCTGGTTGATGAAATTTTGGTCGACCAGCAACTTTTGCAAATTAAAGCAGGAAAGCAAAGTGTTAATTTTAAAAATGGGAAACTATTGAATCGAGCAGCTTATGGCACTCCTGTAGGTGAGACCTAAATGATGGATAAGCAACAAGGGATGTCAATACGAGATATAACAGTTCCTGTGAATTGCAATGGAATAGTATATGCAACATGACAAATTTGTAGTTAGAATTGAGCAGGCTACATCTGTAGATTTGGCATCTACTGGTACTATTACTACAAAGGTTGATCTAGATACACCTAAGGCTGGGCTTTCAGTGGCTAAAGGTGCTGGGCAGGCAAGGAAATCTGCTACAAATCCCAGCAACTATGCTACAAATAGCAAGGACTGGACAATGATGAATCGTACACCTACCAAAAATAAATCTCCTGGTCTCCAAAATCGGATTTTATCATCAAAGACCATTGGTGTTTTGAATTCAATTAACGCTTTGGTGAATGAACATGAGCAAGATACAAAGGAGGCTGGGAATACGACGCAACAGATTGGTGATGAGGCAAGGCCAATGACTGGAAAAACTAATTCTTCATGCAATGGAGTACTGGTTCATGAGGCAAATTAAAGGGCAAAAAAATTATTTTAGATTGAGTCTTAATTAAAGGTTCATAGAGAAAAGATTCTAACTTTTAACAAGAAAGGTGCAACAAAATAAACAACCGAGCAGCATCAATCCATTGTATTAAATCAATATAAATAATCAAGAAACAACAATTCATTGTAAATCAATCCATGTAAACAATCAAGCAGTATCAATTCATTGTAAAACAATTCATATAATCAATCGAGCAGCATCACGTCAATCCGTTGTAAATCAATCCATTGCAAAACGATTCTAAATCGATTGCAAAATGATTGCAAGCAACAGATTCAACAGGAGAAGAAGAGAAGTTAACAAGGACGAGAGAACTTACCTGGAAGAATCGACGGAGACTAGGCAGAAGATTGATGCAACAGTGTTGAGGGCTTTTCTATGGAAGCAGTTCGACAATCTCGTTCGATTTAGGGAAATCAGTTTTCCTAAACCTTTTCTAATTGGAGGGAACGATATTCTGACCCAAAATTTTGGTGGGAAATATATTCTTTTTTGTGTTTTTGCGGAGGGAATAGATTAAACCAATAAAAAAGTTAATTCAATTAGTAATATTTAGTGGCAATTTTGTTTTTATTGCTGGTAAAAAGATATCTTTTACTGGCTAATGGTCATATGCCGCTAATTTTTCAGCTTAAAGAATTTATTAGCAACAATTGCATTATTGCTGTTAAATAATTGCCGCTAAAGGATTTTTTTGTAGTAGTGAACTAGTAAAGCAAAATAATGCGTGGTGCTTTGTTTAGCCTTGCTACCCCGAGGCACGCCAGGCTCTGGTGGTTCTGATAGTCCAGTTGTTGAGGCATGCTCCTCTGCTTACAGCCTATATAGAAGGGACTTCATCCCCCTCCTCCTAAAAAATGAAATAACAGTCCATATCATGCTCTTCTAAGAACAAATTCCTCATTGCTGCTAATGCTTCCTCTTCTTCTGACCCATAGATGACTTCCGCTTGTTGAAAAGTCTATTCCAGACGAGGTATCGGCTGCTCTAATGGATAGTAAAGGCCGTGCCAGGGTGGCGACCAATCCTTGCATTCTTCCTAGGTATACTCATATCCCAATCCAAAGTTGGTGCCATGCTTCATGAGCTTGATAGGCTTAGCGATTCCTTGGAGATTCTTGCCATGTCCTTTGCGAGGTTCATACCCGCACCAGTTCAATATGCTTTCAATTTTGTTGTCCTACAATTTGTCCTTGTCCACGGCGTTGACTCGCTCAATATTGTGGTAGGTTTCTCCCCTATCTTTCTTCTTACTCCGATTGTTGGGATAGTCTGGCGACTGTATATGGGATTGCTACCGTCACCATGAATAATCACCTCTTGGTGATTCCACTCAAACTTCACCGCCTGACGTAGGGTTGATGCCACAGCCCCAGCGGCATGGATCCAGGGCCGTCCCAATAGCAAGTTCTAAGATGTTGGGATGTCTATTACTTGAAAGTGGACATCAAACCAAGTAGGTCCCATTTGCAGACACAAACCGATTTCCCCAATAGTGGATCTTTGGGAACCATCACAAGCTTTGACACTAATGGCTCCATCCTTGATCTCATACAGGCTCTTTCCTAATATTCTGAAAGTCACCAATGGACAAATATTGAGGTTGTACCCTCCGTCAATCAGAATCCTGGTGATGAAATAATCCTCGCATTGCACAGTGATGTGCAACGCCTTGTTGTGGCTTAAGCCTTTCGGTGGCAACTCATATCGTGGAAAGCAATTTTGTGACTCTCCAATACATGCCCTACCATATTTGCCATTTCTTCTCCCGTGATGTTGCTCGGTACATATGCCTCACTCTGTACTTTTAACAAGGCATTCTTATGTGCATTGGAGCTTTGTAGCAGAGCTAGGATGGAGATTTGTGCTGGTGTTTTATTGAATTGATCAACGACTGAGTATCCTTTACTTGTATCTTCCTCCAAAGATCATCGAGCCCAGTTTTGGTTGGCCGTCCAGAGGCGTGCTTACTTGATTCAGCCAAATGTTCTGGAGTGTAAATCCTGTAAATTCTCATCATGCCTTGTGTCGCAACTGCTTCTTCGGTTTTGCCTTTCCTTTTTCTCCTCGCCTCGGTTGTATAATCCCAAGGGATGGCCTTCATATGGAATGGTGCTATGGCCGACATTGCTACCGAAATGGGTGCCCTTGCTTTGGAAGGTAACACAACAACTTCAAATGGCGTAGGTGCCTTTGGTGACCTAAACTCGACCTCAATCGGCCCTGGCATTTTTGCAGAAGATGGTGTTTCAAGCTCAAGTGGTATGGACATGTTCACTTCAGCATTTCCAGAAGGCTGGATCTGGACTACAATCAGATTAAGTATGACTGTTAGTTTCTTTGGCTCGTCACCTTCAGTGATCAATCCGATCGATCCTTTGGGGTCCCAATCATCTTCTATTACAGTCATGTGGACACCTCCACCCTTGTAGTCTGGTAGAGGGTTGTTACGGACATTCGGAGCAGGCTCTTTTGCCACGATGATCATGTTATCAATCAAAGCTTAGATCTTATCCTTCAGAGAGCAACATTCGTCAATGGTATGCCCCTTCATGCCGGAAAGGAATGCACAGGTCTTGTTTGGGTTGACCCATTGGGAAGAATTTTTTAGGGTTATGGAAGGGATAGGGGTGACATAACTAGCAACTTTAAGCCTTTCATACAGCTCGTCGATTGGTTCGGCAATGGCGGTGTATTGTTTGGGAAGTCTGCGGTCAAAGTTTGGTCGGGGTCTAGGGACATTTTAGCGAGCTGATTGATAGTGGGATTGTTGGGTGCTGTAGGCTTGGTAGACGTGTATGGGTGGAGATGATTGGTACGTAGGTGGTGGATCTTGGTAAGATGGAAAAGGTGTTTGGTAATTTGAGGTAGGTTGATATGTAAGAGGGGGTATTGGGTAGGCTTGGCATTTTATTGGGGATTTTGTTCTCTGTGCAACCATCACGGCACTCACATCCCTTTTCTTGGACATGCCACCAGACTGTAGAGCCTTATTGGTAGCCTGTAATGCTTTAAAGTTAGTGACCAATACAACTTTTAATACCTTCCTCGATCATCTCCCCTATCTTTATGATGTCGAAAAATTTCTATCCTTCAATCAGCATCAACCTTTCGTAGTACTGTGGGTCTTGAGATGAATGAAAAACCTGTTCATTGCCCTTCTTCTAAAGTCGGACTGACTTTGGCAGCTTCCGATCTCCAACAAGTAGCATACTCGCGGAATGTCTCAGTAGGTTTCTTCTTTAAGTTCTGGATGTATAACACATCTGGCGTATTTTTTGTGTTGAATATGAACCTGTCCAAGAAATCGAACACCATACTTACCCAGTTCGACCACTTCTCTGGGTCATGGCTAATGTACCAGGATAGAGCATCCCCTTTCAGACTTCTCATAAAGAGTTTCATGCAAATCTTTTCTTCTTTTCCTACTCCGACCAGCTTGTCGCAGTATGTCCTCAAATGAACTCTGGGATCCCCGGTGCCATCGAACATTTCGAACTTGGGATGTTTGTACCCCTCGGGCTGTTCGAACTTGGGATGCTTGTACCCCTCGGGCTGTCCTCAAAGGTCTTCGTAATTCAGTCCCTCAATCCCCTTGCTTCCTTCAACACGCTGAACTCGGCTAGTCAGTTTCTTGAGTTATGCGGCAAGATTCCTGATAAGAGAGTCTTTGTCATCAGACTCAGGTGCGCTCGAGGTGGGCTAAATGGAGTGTGGTATGGTTTCCACATAGATGGAGGTGTTGTTGTAATGATCATTTGTGGAGTTTAGTGGTTTAGGGATGAGCAGTGGGGTGTTGCTTGAAGTGTGGCATGTGTTGCAGTAGTGATGGGGAGTGGGTTGGTTTTGTGGTTTCGAGATATTTTGTGGTGATGTGGGATTTTGAGAATTGGGGAAGTTGACACCTGAGGTAGTGAGGTAAAACGACAAGCTTGCCAAGTTCCGAACTTGGTCCAGTTCTTCCTAAAATTTCAATAACTTCTGTTCGAGCTGGGAGGCACATTCCTTGGAAACCTAAATACTCTGAGGAGCCTCTACCCTTTCAACTAAGTTCTCCTTTCTAATGTTGCTCAAATCTTCCATTTGTTCCTTGTTCTTATTTCTGATAGGACTCAGAGGAGGAGGTAGAGGGCCCTTGGATCTTGTGGAGTAAGATGACAATGACAGAGTGCACGAATTAACCTTTGAGCAGGGGAATAAAACAAAAGTAAAAACAAAAAGGTAGCAAGTTAGTGTGGATCGTGAGAAGAAAATGTTGCAATATTTAAACACATAGTGCAAGAATATAAATTGTATCCTAATTTGGGAGCCTCGTTGTTCCTAGCGACAAGTTGATTTGGAAAACTTATAATGCTAAATGCCTCATTTTATTGGTAAGAATAAGAGGAATCCCAAAACGACACTAAAATAGCAGAAAATAAAATGTCACTAATGGCCATTGGACCTATTAAAAAAAGACTCCTAACTACTTGGTCCGAGAAGTACCTTCCCTAGACTCGACATCTTTAGCTCCATTGAACAGCTTTACCAGCTCACGTAGTCCCAGCAGCAAGTAGGCTCCAGCCAAGTGTCCTCCTTCATTTTCCTCATCATTCTGGCAGTTTTCAATCTTTTGGATGAACTACCTTTCTAGCTCCACTAAACCCCGCTCCAAATACTCCAGTCGCTTGTTGGTGCTGACAGCTATATCTTTCTATTCTTCAATCAGCTTTTGATAGGCTTCTTGAATTTCATGGTGCTCACTTTCGCATTCTTGAATCCTCTTGCACAATTGGTTATACTTAACCTGTACTTCAGCCTTTTTGTCGATGACCCTGTGACCTCGAACAAGCCCGAGTTGTCCTAACCCACTATGATCGTCCTCCAACCCACATGGATAGTATGGAGTATAACCAGCATGGTACCTGTCTGGTTCTATGGAATCCTTTCCCAGGATGATTTTGCAGTGCCACATATGCTGAGCTTGGCACTTATATGGATTATTGTCATCTTGAAAGTCAGCCCTGAAGTGACTTATTTTTTCGACCCTTGGTGTAACCTGCTTTCTTCCTGCATGCCTCATGATTTGGAGAGGGACATAAGGATAAGTTCCTCTCAGACCGATTAATATAAGAAACGGTGCATCCCGAGATCGGATAATGAACTCTTCAATAGGGAACCATTCGAACATCCATTGCACTTGTTCCTCTTTCAGATTTTAGAACAACTCTACCCGCCCTTTGGCATCTTCTGGTTGGGCAAACATGTTAGGCATATAGTTCATTCGCCTTGGATGATGGAAGGCAATATGATCATCCCAGTCTCTGCGCAGAATCTCTTGCCGATATTCACCCATTTGGAGGTGCTCCATAAGCCAGAGTTGGAGTAGTAAGTTACAACCCGCAAAGTGTTTGGCCCCTTATTGACAATTTTCCATGGCTCAATATATCTCCGCAACAATCATAGGTACTATGCTAAAAGGCTTCCCGCCAATTCCTTCCATTAAAGTCTTGGTGACCATGGCTAGTTTGGTATGGATCCTAGCCTTCTTCATAGGAAATACTATCATCCCCAAAAAGCATAACATAAAGACGAAGATTCTTCTATGGATATGCCCCAATGATATGAGGGCGAATTCATCTGGGTAAGTGAGATAAGACTTGCTATGGCCATATCTTTTGTTCAAGTCTGTGTTCTTCTTTAGTCCCATCATTTTGAGAAAATCCCTACCTTTACAATTTTCTGGCATAAGCAAACCCGGCGTTTCCCATGGGATACCAGCTATCCCTCCTATTTCCTCCAGCAAAGGTGTCATTTCAAGGTCCCCAAAGCGTAACATAGATTTGTCCCCATCCCAGAATAGAGTTACAGCCTCTATGATTTTGTTGTTGGGTTGGATTTCCAGAAGAGAAGGAAAGTTTCCCAAATATTTGCTGAAAAGAGTCTGATCACTGGAGTGAAGGTCTTACCACAAGTTTAGATACCTTGGGTGGATGTTAGTTACCATGCCGAATCTGGGACTTCGTGCCTCATTTTCTGCAAAACAAGTGTTAGGCCCTTACCCCCTCCAGACTCAACTATTTAAATATCAATAATTGGCATAAGCAGCATTTAGTTCTCCAAATAAATGCACAGGCGTGGTAATGTCTGTTTGGGTTCCAAGGAAACCCAGTGGACATTGGATGAGGCTATCTTAAAGAGTCATTATGTGGACATCATAACTGACTCGGCTAGGTTTGAAAGTGATGCATTCACAATTTGAACAGAGTAAGGTTTCTATGGGGTGCTAGACCGGTACCCTTGAGCAGACAACTCAAGAGGGAAGGGCATGGAACCGTCGACTACACCACTGATCGACTGGTTTTACCGTAAGTACGCCTTTGCCAAATTTAGGGGGCGATAATATCGGAAGGGTAGAACCACTCATTATAAGCGTTGCTGTGGTATTTTGTTTGGCATGAGTGGAATAAGATGTTGAATATGCAATTACAAGAATGAAACAAGTTGTCACGTATTTGCAAGTTCATGATTACAATAATTGCTCATAATTACAACAGTATTGAAGGAAAACGGTAAAAGAAAGCATTAAAGAAAAGAAACAAAGAGATAAGTCAGTTTCGTAATAGAAAAGAGATAAAGACATTAAATAAAGGCAATAAAGAAGCAGTAAAGTCACAAATAACATGAAATGGTAAAAGCCTAAACAAAATCCCCAGCAGAGTCGCCATGCTGTCGATGCCCCCCTTTTTTGGGTTTATGACATTTGGGCGGACAACTCTTTTCCTTTTGAGAATTGGGTTGGATATTTAGAAGAGTCGCCACCTAATGATTAAGTGCATTAGGACACTAAGAAATTAAAAGAGAAGAAGAACCAGAGAATGGGTAAGGGCTTAAAATTATCTCGGGGGGAAGGTGTTAGGCGCCCCCCAAGATCCACTAGTGTGGTTTCCGGCCATGCTACTATTGTGACTTTAAATGTAACAACAAATAGACATACAAAACAGCTTTCGCATAATGATTGCAAACAAAGGGAAGTGTAAGAGTCAAATAAACATGTTAAAGTTTGGGAATAGGAGGTTTCGTAATTATTTAAAGAATATACAAGTGCAGAAAAATGGGGGCCAAATAATTGGTGCAAATAATCAAACAAAGGAATGAAATGGGGCGGAAATTTGGAAAAGAAACAATACTGGAAATTAAATAACTAAAGGAGATTTTAAATGATTAAAGTAAAAGACGAGGATCAAAAGAACTGAAACTGACAGTTTTTTTTTAAAAAGTTCTGGAAAGAAAATAAAGTAAATAAGTAAAGATGGAGGGGGTCCTAGGTTTATAAATAACATGGATCACCCCGCACAATACCCGGTAACCATTTATACATGTGGTGTTATCGCGTGATCATCATATCCATGTCTACCTTTTCCTACGCCGTTAAGGTACTAAATCACGGAATGGTCTTTTTACTTATTGCATGTTATACCCGCCCCAATCCTATCAGTCCCGGAGGAAGTTGGGACTACTAATCCTAAAGGGAAGGGATATTGCTTTTCAAAGTTTAAAAGGGACAAAAATCAAGTGCGACAAACAAAACACATAACATTTAAAAGGGGGAAAAACATAATAGTTAAAGGCTAAAATAGGCCTCCTCATTCAAAGTAAAAATTGTTTAGCATGACTTACAAGTAGTGGTTAGGTCTTTAATTAAACTTAAATGTTAAAGGGGTGTCTTATTCATCACATATTTTTAGATAAGAAGTCTGAATTAGGCCTGCCTGCTGGTTGTAATTATTAAAGACTGGCATAGTTAGTTAATTAACTAATGGTTTGCCTAGATGAGTCCTATAAGCATGATATCTAACACTGCAGAAGGCGTACCGATTTTAAAGAAGGGTTACTAGTTTTATAAATAAAAGTTCTGTAGATTTCAAATGGCCTTGCTATTGATTTTAAACTCATAGATGAAATAGATGAAGCTCATTCAATTGATTACATCCTACAAGCATGATTTCTAAGCGTTGTTAGTTTTAAGACGATTACGTAAGTGCAGGAGTACTATATGCATGGTATCAAGAATGAAGTTGATTATTATTTGTGAAGATCCAGCCCATCGTCCGATGTGTTACCGCCTATTTTCCCCCATTTATATGCTTCTTCATGTTTCATTATCGGCATTTGATTTTCTAGAGTTGAATTGGATTGGTTTTGGTAGGAAATGTGACACTTAGTCTCTTTAAGGAAGGTTTGGTTTGGAAAAGTCAACCGGATGTTGAGTTATGAGTTAAAAGGCTCGGATGTGATTTTCGGTGATTTGGTTAGCTTCGGAGAGTGATTTGTGACTTAGGAGTGTGATCGGAAGTGATTTCAGAGATCCGGTGTAGAATTAGGCTTGAATTGGCGAAGTTAGCATTTTGGCGATATCTGGTTGATACGTGAGATTTTGATCTAAAGGTTGGAATGGAATTCCGAGAGTTGTAATATCTTTGTTAGTTTATTTGGGATGTGTGTGCAAAATTTCAGGTGATTTGGAGGTGATTTGGTTGTGTTTTTGATCGAATGTGTGTTTTGGAAGATTTTAAAGAACTAGGCTTCGATTCATTGGGAATTGAGGATTTTAGTGTTATTTGATGCGTTTTGATGATTCGAACGAGTTTGGGTGATGTTTTAGGATGGGTTGGCACTTTTGGTTGAGGTCCCGGGGGCCTCGATGTGATTTCGGATAGCTAACGGAGAGTTTCGGACTTGGTAATTGCAGTAGAAAATGCTGCAGCAGTGTAGGCCAAAGTTTTGGTCTCACGCGTTCGCGGAAGGCTATTTTCTGGACCATCGCATTCGCGAGGGTGGATTTACGTTTGCGTAGAAGGGGCCTGGGGTCTTGCCGTGTTTTTTTATCGCGTTTGTGACCATGGGGTTCACGTTCGCGTAGGAGGAATAGTTGCAGCATCGCGTTCGTGACTTAAGTCTCGCGTTCCCGTAGTTCTACTAGCATGTGCATCGCGTTTGCGGGTGGGTCACCGCATTGGTGAAGAGAGAAATTGGGTCAGTGGAATGTTGGGCATCGCGAACGCGAGAAGTCCCTCGCGTTCGTATAGAGCAAATTGGCACCTGGGCAGAAAAGTTTTATATTATTTCCTCCGCGAGCTATGTCTTATTTTCACCATTTTGAGCAACCTTGAGAGCTTTTGGACGAGGATTAAAGAGGCTTTCGACTGGGATTGTTTGGAGATGAGTCTTATGACCTAGAAACATCATTTAATTGAAGAATCAACACATAAATTCATGGAAATTTGATTAAAGGGGAGGAATTACGGCTTGACTTTTTGAATGAAAAATTTGGATTTGAGGAGCATTTTATCTCGGATGTTGGAGCTTTTGATATGTATAGACTTGTGGCATGAAAAGGAGTCCATTGATGTAAAAATTTATGAGTTTTGAGAAGTGGGCCCTGGGCTCGGGTTTCGTCAATTTTGGATTTCTTGATGTTTTTCGACCATTTTCGATTGTGTATTATTCCTTTAGCATGTTCTGACGTATTCGTTATGGTTTTGGTCAAATTTGACGCGCGAGGAGGTTGATTCAAGAGGCAAGGGCATAGCGAGCTAGACTTTTGGCCGGCTAGAGGTAAGTAATAGATGTAAATGATGTCCTGAGGGTTTGAAACCCCAGAATTTCATATCGTAATGCTATATTGAGGTGAGACACGCGCTCTATGATGAGTGCGTGGTCATTTTTTATTGGGGATTGTGACTTGGTCTGCCCAGAGTGATGCTTTTACTGTGTTTTCGATTAGAACTTGTTTAAGAATCATCCTACTTGGATTAAATAGTTGTGTTTGGGCTTTGTGGCAATTATTTGAATCCTTCAGGGATTGCTATCACTGTTTTCACATTATTTGGCATATTATTTGATCTCTGTCCTAAGTTTTAATACTTTTTCGCAAACTCAGCCATCTTTCGATGATTTAAAAACATAAACGGTATTTTATTGACTTTTTAAGCTGAGAACTATTATTTTAATAGTGCCCGGGGGGCTTATATGATTTCTGGACTGAGCATGGATGGGGATGCGCGCCGCAGCGATATTATATTGACATTGAGGCCGAGATCCTAATTTATGCCACGAGATGTCTTGATATTTGCACTTGGGCTGTAGAGCCCCTCCGGAGTCTGTACACACCCCCAGTGAGTGCCGTCGATGATAAATAATGGATCGGGCTGCACGCCGCAGCGGGTACTAGAATGTACCATTCTATGTGTTGCATTGCATTCACGCATTTGTTCCTTATCTGGTTTACCTGTCGTAGTACTTCTGTACTCTTATTTCATGGACTCGTTGCCTTATTATTATTAAAAATGTTCTAAATTGCTAATTATAGTTTACTTTGCGTCTTTCCATGATTTCTTATTCTCAGCCGTAATTTATGTTTATTACTCACTGGGTCGGAGTACTTACATTACTCCCTACACCTTGCGTGCAGATCCAGGTCCCTCACAGGCTGAGTGAGGATTTGTTTAGCTGAGCAGCAGTATTCAGGAGCATCGAGGTAGCTGCATGGCATTCACAGCCTTGATCTCTCCCCTCTATCTCTATCTTTTATTCCGCATTTCTTAGACAGACTTGTGGTAGGTTGAGATTCTGTATTAGAGGCTCATATTCGTGACACCGGATTCCATTTAGGGCTATGTTGCAGTATTTTGTTAAACTTCCGCATATTTCATCATTATTCCTAGACTTTTAATATAATGGCTTAGTAATTTTTCTCCTGTGTTTTAGATCTATAATTTGTTTAAGTTGGGAAATGTTGTTGAAAGGTCGGGCTTGCCTAGCAGTGTGTTGGGCGCCATCATGACCGGGGTTGGGGTCATGACAAGTTGGTATCTGAGCCTACGTTACTTGGTCTCGCGAGTCATGGGTCAGTTTAGTTGAGTCTCGCGGATCGGTACAGAGACCTCAGTATTTATCCTCGAGAGGCTGCAGAACCTTTAGGAAAAACTTCATATTCTTGAAATTCTTGTCGTGCGACTTTGTTGATCCAAGGACTAAACTTCTGTATTCTACTCTCTCGCAGATGGTAAGGACTCGCACTACCGGACGTGGCGGACGACCACCAGTACAACCTATTGAGGCCACTAGAGGTCGTGGATGCGATCGTGGTCGTGGTCAAGGCAAAGCAGCAAGGACAGCACCTGTTGATCCACCAGTTGCCCCAGCTCAGGACTGTACTCCAGCTGTGGATGCTCCAGCAGCACCTGTTTAGGCACCGGCAGTGCCCATTGTGATTCCGGGTCTCTAGGAGGCCTTGGCTCAGATATTATCAGTTTGCACTGGCCTGGCTCAGATAGTTTTAGCCACTAGCTACAGCATCGCGTTCGCAACTTAAGTCTCGCGTTTGCATAGTTCTACCAGCCTGTGCATCACGTTCGTGGGTGGTTCACCGCGTTCTCAAAGAGAGAAATTGGGTCAGTGGAATTTTGGGCATCGCGAACGGGAGAAGTCCCTCACGTTCGCATAGAGCAAATTGGCACCTGGGCAGAACAGTTTTATATTATTTCCTCCACAAGTTAGGTCTTATTTTAACCATTTTTGAGCAACCTTGAGAGCTTTTTGACGAGGATCAAAGAGGCTTTTGACTGGGTTTGATTGGAGGTGAGTCATATGACCTAGAAACATCATTTAATTGAAGAATCAACACTTAAATTCAGGGAAATTTGATTAAAAAGGGAAGCATTAGGGCTTGACTTTTTGAATGAAAAATTGGGATTTGAGGGAGCATTTGAGTTCGGATATTGGAGTTTTTGATATGTATAGACTCGTGGCGAGAAAAGGAGTCCATTGATGTAAAAATTTATGAGTTTTGAGAAGTGGGCCCGAGGCTTGAGTTTTGTCAATTTCGGATTTCTTGATGTATTTCGACCATTTTCGATTAGGTATTATTCCTTTAGCATGTTGTGACGTATTCGTTGTGGTTTTGGTCAGATTTAACGCGCGAGGAGGTTGATTCGAGAGGCAAGGGCATAGCAAGCTAGACTTTTGGCCTACTAGAGGTGAGTAATAGATGTAAATGATGTCCTGAGGGTTTGAAACCCCAGAATTTTACATTGTAATGCTATATTGAGGCGAGACACGCCCTTTATGACGTGGTGACTTGGTCCGCCCCGTGTGATGCTTTTTCTGTGTTTTCGATTAGAATGTGTTTGAGAATCATCCTACTTGGATTAAATAGTTGTGGTTGGGCTTCGTGCCAATTATTTGAATCCTTCAGATATTGCTATCAATGTTTTCACATTATTTAGCATATTATTTGATCTCTATCCTAAGTTTTTATATTGTTTCGCAAACTCAGCCATCTTTCGATGATTTAAAAACTTAAACGGTATTTTATTGACTTTTAGTGTTGTGAACTATTATTTTAATAGTGCCTAAGAGGCTTATATGATTTTTGGATCGTGCATGGATCGGGCTGCACGCCGTAGCGATATTATAATGACATTGAGACCGAGAGCTTGATTTATGCCATGAGATGGCTTGATATTTGCGCTTGGGCTGTAGGAGTCCCGCTGGAGTCTGTACACACCCCTAGTGAGAGCCGTCGAAGATAAATAAATGGATCGGGCTACACGCCGCAGCGGGTACTAGATTGTACCATTCTATGTGTTGCATTGCATTTACGCATTTGCTCCTTATCTGGTTTACCTATCATAGTACTTTTGTACTCTTATTTCATGGACTCGTTGCTTTATTATTACTAAAAATGTTCTAAATTGCTAATTATAGTTTACTTTGCATCTTTCCGTGATTTCTTATTCTCAACCGTTATTTATGTTTATTACTTACTGGGTCGGAGTACTCACATTACTCCTTGCACCTTGCGTGTAGATCCAGGTACCCCACAGGCTGAGTGAGGATTTGTTTAGCTGAGCAACAATATTTGGGAGCATCGAGGTAGCTGCATGGCATTTGTAGCCTTGATCTCTCCCCTCTATATTTATCTTTTATTCCGCATTTCTTAGACAGACTTGTAGTAGGTTGAGATTCTGTATTAGAGGCTCATATTCGTGACACCGGATTCCATTTGGGGGCTATGTTGCAGTATTTTGTTAAACTTTCGCATATTTCATCATTATTCCTAGACTTTTAATATAATGGCTTGGTAATTTTCCCCTGCGTTTTATATCTATAATTTGTTTAAGTTGGGAAATGTTGTTGAAAGGTCGGCCTTGCCTAGCAATGTGTTGGGCGCCATCATGGTCGGGGTTGGGGTCGTGACATTATTAAACCTATGGTTATTTGCCTAATGACAGACATATATGCAGAGGTGCAGAAACAAAACTATAAGAATGATTTCTATATGCAGGAACTTATAGGCATGGTTTCTAGTAATGAAACAAACTATAGTCAGGATTTCTCTGTAAAAACCTATTGGCAGGATCTCTATATGCAATAATGAAATGAGTTATAGGCAGGATCTCTATATGCAGATACATAAACGAGAAATGTTGTGATTGCAGAAATAAGACCTAAAACATGATATCTACCTCATATGCATAACATGAGAGACCCTCCCCCCATTTTTACTATACACCCCATAACTTATTACAAGGTTATTACAACTTGAATGAATTCAGAAAAGTAAATTACATCAGAAATTAAAATTCCAACTAACGAGAGCCTAATTCAGACTCCTAATATGAAACATGAAATAAACTAACTTCTAAAGATCAGATGTCCAAAGTCTTTATCTTATTAGGGATGTGTCAAAGTTTCCAAGAGTCTCAAAGCTCTCCGGGCAATGAATACACCCCAAATATATTACAAATTTATAGTGCAGTATGGAAGGGCCAGTCCTCAAATGTCCAAAATCAGAGGGAACTCAAGGTCCCAAGGCAAGGCTCATAGGAGAGGGGCAGAACTTAGAGGCTAAGGGTAAAGTTTAAGTGCAATGGAGGGATAATTAGGGAAGGCCGTGACATGCTAGTGGTCACCACAGCAATTAGGATGCTGGCACACCCCTGACCAGCCTGTTAGCTAAATTTTGGAGTTAGGACCTATTGAAGGTCAAGTTCAGACCTGTGATGTAATTTGGATACTGCCAGGCCATGAACTTTAACTCGGCACATAGAATGGAATGAGGGCATGGGGATTTTATAACAAGCAATAAACACAAGAAAGTAACATGTTTAATACAAAATATGAACAGCAAAGTAGGCAAGAACATGGCAACTGTAAATTAGACACATAGGGAAGGAGTTGAAATCAAAATTGAGACATAACAGTTTTAGGGAAAACAAATAAGTAAAACAGCAGTCTTGAAAGTCAAGTTGCAAGCAAAGACATACAAAAGGTCTCAAAAGAGAGCAGAGAGTTTGAAAGAGTATTGCGATTGAGAGTATGTGTGTGAGAGTATGAGTATTGAACTTTAGGATTCAGAAGTTCAAAGTTCTAAAGTTGTGAAGTTTTTTAAAAGCTTCAAGCATGTTTTAATGCAGAAGGGTCGAGCCTCTTTTATAGTGCACCAAGTAAGTAAGAAAAAGGTAAGGAAATAACATTGTAATCAGTTTCCCTTTAGTTAGGGGATTCTGATTTCAAATGGGTAAAACAATTAAGGAAAGGGATTTGAAAAAATATTTTCCTAGTAGTATAATAAAGGGTAAGTACATAGAAGCTATTTAAGGAAACAAACCAATAGTACACGGTTTGTAAAAAAAAAGAAAGGGAATCAACTAGTAAAATCAAAGTTTCAAACTTTTACTCGAATGAATCAAGTCAGAAAAGGGGTAAGGAAAGGTTCAATTAGGGAAAATCAGTAACAATCAAGTAAACACCATTAAAGGAATTCAGAATCAATTAGTATTTAGCAAAACCTTTTTGAAATAAGAGTCCTTATATATAGAGCAAACAAATGTGAATCAAGAAAGGATTGTCAAGTTATTTAGAAGAGAGTGTAATCAAAGAAAAGTTCAGAATCATAAGCAAAAAGGGGTACAAGTCCAATTTGTAGACTCACAATGAGTCTGAGAGTTTAGTGTCCCAAAGTGGAACCCTAATTCAAACACAAAAAATGAAAATTGCAAAGAAACGCCCAAATCCTAGGGTTTCGAATTGAATCAGCCATAGAGATGAGGAAACAAGCCATTTGTTTCAGAGTCTCAACAAAACAGATATGATAGCATATTTGAATGACAAAGGAAGAAAAATGATGAAGAACATATTTGAGAAAATCCGGAACCTAAACATGTTTAGAAGATGGAGATAATACGAACTTGAAAACAAGCAGATGAAGCGTGCAAGAACATGAACAAAGTCAAGTTAACAAAAATCAAATAACTTAACGGTAAACATATATAGTAAAAGAGTAAAGAAAACATAGCAAATATTAACAGGAGTAGCATGTATAGTAAAAAAAAGGTAGAAGACAGTATATGCATAATAAAAGGAAATCACGTGAACAAGGTATAGACAAACACACATAAAGCAAAGAAGACAAAAAATTAGAAAGATTTTTCCAAAAACACTTTCAGAAACCCTAAAATCGAAGAGAGACAATTTTGAAAATAAACTTTTGGGGAAAACAATTTAGATGGCAAGAAAAGCATAGATACAATATAGATCTAAGCAAACAACAGAGAAAGAACCTCGAATAGCTTAGGGTTTAGGAGGAATCCGAAACCCTAGAAATGAGAAAGGCTTGGAAACATGTCCGATCTTGGGTCGGAAAGGTCAAGAGTCAGGCTCTTGAGCCTTGAATATGCCGGAGCATGGCCGGAGAAGCCATGGAATCAAAGACTTGAGAATATCGGAGAAGGAATCGTCGAGGTCAAGCCTCGAAAGTTCGAACAACCATGGTTTACTGGTGAAGATAGGGGAGTACCAACTATCCATGGCCTGAGAAGCCATGGATTCCGGTTAGGTTATGGTCGGAGAGGATGAGTGAGACTAGGGTTCCAGGGAACCTTCGAGAGAGTTGAGAGAGGGAGAGTATTCAAAGGTGGCAGACCAAATGAAATGAGGGTATTAGGTTAGTGTAGGGGATTAAAAATGGTAAGGGCTAATCGTGGCCGTTGATCCAAATGATTAACAGCCTGGATTAAAAGATTGTCTGGGTGGGTTAAATGGTTGGGTCAGGGTAGGGTAAAATAAGAATTGGGCCGATCCAATTTGGGTGTTAAGATTGGGTTAATTAGTGGGCCAATTTTGGCTATAATTTAAATGTAATGGGGCTGCAATTGAAACGAACTTGGGCTAAATATTAAATGGCCAGTTTTTCCCTTTTATTTTATAAAAATAGTAAAAATGATTTTGAAATTAAATTAAAAAGTAATGAATCGGAAAATAATATATAAATATTAATTTAAAAATACTGGAACCAATCTTATAGTTATAAAATTCTATTAAATCATAAAGTAGACTAAAATTGCAATTATATGCAATTTAGTCTTTTAAACACCAAACAAATTTATAAAAATGTATAAAAATTACCTTAACTATATTTTGGTATAAATATGGGAATAAAAATAAAGTATTCAACAAAATTGATGGTTTTGGGAATAATTATTGATTTTTGTACTGCTAAAATGGACAATAAATTATTTTTAAAAATCTTTAAAATTACGTAAAATGTCAAAACACTTAGTTATGCTTATATATTCATATATATGCAATTTTGAGAGTATTTTGTATATGAAAATTATATAGGAAAAATTGGGTATCAACATAAACAAATATCAATAGAGACGGAGATATGATATGCATATGAATGCGTATGACTGAGCATAAAAATTAATGAAAGCAAATAACTCAACAATGTAAATGACCTCGGCGCGTCCCAACAGGATAAGAATAGAGTATAGCCCAGACATGGTGTCTAACATGGATCTATGCACAATAACTCAAGTACATAGAAATTTCATGATTACAGGTAAGGTCAGGTAACTACACAGTTCCACAGAAATAACGAAGTCGCAATTCACACTGTGTATGCTCACACGCCCATCACCTAACATGTGTATCACCTCAACACCAATCACATAGCGCGAAATTCAGTGTTTCATACACTCAGCACTAAGTTTAGAAGAGCTACTTACCTCGAACAAGCAAATTCCAATTCCGAGCAAGCCAAGCGATGCTCCAAGAATGCCATCTCGCGTGTAGCGACCTCCAAATGGCTCCAAACAAGCCAAAAGCAACTCCAATACATCAACTAAAGCCCAAGGGCACAATTCCAAATGATAAAGATCAAATCTTAAATAAAATCCCAAATCTGGTGAAAAATTACACTTGGACCCACGCCTCCAAAAATGACATAACTCACAAAATCCGACAACCCTTTCAATTATGAGTCAAACCTTTCTAGTTTTACTCAATTCTGACTCCATTTCAATCTTCAAAACTAAAAAATTCATATTATGACACTTTAGGCCGAAGTCCCTAATTTCCACTTTAATATTCATCAACCAAAAGAAAAAAATGAAAAATAGATTCATGGACTATAACTAAAACCGAGTAGACAACACTTATCATATGGTAGACATTGCTTCAAGAATCCCCTATATCCGAGCTCCATAGCTCCCAAAATTCAAAAATAGCTGAATCACTCGAAATAAAGTACTTTATAATCACATAGCGAATCAATTAATCGCGATCGCGAAGAAGAAAATGCAATACCCCTAAAAATACACTATGCAAATGCGTAATTAGTTGTGCAATCGCGAAACATAAACTGCTCAGCTCTACAATGCGAACGCGTGCACACCTACGCCAACGCGATACTCGATCTGCAGCAACCTACGTGAACGCGGACCCATATTCGCGAATGCGAAGAAGAAACATTTCGCTTCAAATAATTCCCTTACACGATCGAATCGCTCATCTTGTGATCGCGAAGAACACATGGTGCACCAGACATCAGCAAAACCAGTAGTGAAGAATGAAGGAAATATGATTTTAAATCAATTTGAAACATGTCGAGCCCCTCAGAACCCGTCAAATCATACCAACAAGTCTCATATCATAACACGGACCTAGTCGAGGCCTCAAAATTCACTTAACAACATCAAAACGACGAATCATGACGAAACTCAAAATCTATGAACTTTGAAACTTCAAACTTCCACAACTAATGCTAAAACCTATCAAATCACGTCCGATTGACCACAAATTTTGCACACAAGTCACATTTGAAATTACGGGCCTTCTCCAACTTCTGAAATCAAATTCTGGCACCGATATAAAAAAAAGTCAACTCCCGATCAAACTTTCTAAAATTTCAGCTTTCACCATTTCAAGCTAAATTCCACTACAGGCCTCCAAATCACAATCCGGATGAGCTCTTTAGTCCATAATCACCCAACGGAGCTAACAGAACTATCAAAAATCCCATCGACGGTCAAATACTAAAAAGTCAAACTTGGTCAACACTTCCAATTTCAAGTTTCCGAATTGAGAATCATTTCTCCAAATTAATTTCGTATAACCTGAAAACCAAAACCGACGATTCATATAAGTCATAATACATCATACGAAGCTACTTATGAGAATAAACTACTGAGCAAAGTGCAAATTCTCAAAACGGTCGGTCGGGTAGTTACGTCCTCCCCCACTTAAACATACATTCATCCTCGAACGTGCCAAGAGTTGTTCCAAAATCCATCAAATAACCATCTAACCTTACCATGCACATACCCAGGGGTGATACTATGTCACCGTATCCCGTATAGGTCTGATAACACAACGTAAGTGAAATTTCATAATTCATCCTAGCCCATAAACCTTAAAAGCAAACTTTTCGCATCCAAAAATTTTCTATAAGATCAGAATCTCGCATCTACACATTGTATAAGTTGGAACAAGTTGCAATAATAACCCAAATGTAATCACATGATATACCGCATAACTGAAATACTCATAGTGATAATATCTAATCACAGTAGCTGCTCAAAATAACTCAATACTCGTAATAAACCTCACATCAAACAAAGTCTCGTTCAAAAAACTTTGTACAATGTCGATGATGAAATAAATACGCAGAAACTCATCACCATTCATCAGATCAATGAGTTATGGAACTCTCACTCCTTTGATAGGAACTATCGCAAATTTCTAAGCCAATAAGCAACAATATCCTTCCAAAAATATGCCATAATCATATCCGATAACACCTATTCTAGGTCCGATGACCTTATCTCATCTAACATAATCACTCTAGAGACATGCCACATCAATATCTAAAGCCACAGCCCGTGCAATCCATGTACCAATAAGCAATAACATAAATATACTCAGATATAGAAAATGAATCAAATGAGAGAACTGTCTCGCAAGCTTAGCAAGTACTGGCACAATAAAATGCCGAAAATCCATCACGCACCGTATGACCATTACACGAATCTAACACAAAAGTTCATACCTTAGCATGACTTCGCTGCAATGCGTGACCCTATCCAATCACTGGTCCATGGTATATACCTCAAGCTACCTTGCTTAAAATCAACAATCACACGTGATTTGAAATCAAGTTTCCAATGTGCAATAACATAATCACGGAGAAGCAAATGACGCAATGCCACACCAGTCTGAAAGAACATAACCAATGCGTAATCAATCATGCAACACTCAAATACCTATCTCGCTCAAATTCAGCTATAAATCCTGAATAGAACCGCATCATGTCTACATATAACCCACGAATCACAACTCCCTATAGCATAGAAGAGTAACCCACAGATTATTTCTGAATACAAATAAGCTCAACAAAAACTGAATGGCACATCCGTTAAAAATAGCAGTATGGAGCCAATCAATCTGATATGGTGTAGGATAAACATCCTAATTGGGCTTACCAATAGATAAATAACCCTCCGAAGATCCACAATGACCAACCATAACACATACCATCCTCTGACTAGCTTTAGCCACATTTCTACGATCCACACCCACAAAATAATCTACTCATGAGAACTCCCAGTCTCCTAATCCATAGCACATACAAATAACCATACCTAATCCTAACTCCATCGCCCGAATATCTAACAAATCTCAAATATATAATCATCCCACAAGGAATACTCATATAATTCTTCTGTACCATAAAGAAAAATTTGAACATCAGCAGTCAGTTAACAGGGAGAGTGTTAGTCAACTAGGAAAGTGCTCCTTATGAAACTTACACTCTCATCAAACCATATCTAATAGTAATATCATTTAGCTAGTCATTTGAAACCGTCCATGTTGCCTAAAAATTTTGTGACCTTCCCTTCAAAACTGATAAGTGACCTCGCTCATGCAAATCTCAATCCCATATAACACACCGCATATACCATGCCATCATATGGAAAATAAGAGAAATTCATAATCCACTCTAAGTCAGAAGAAACTACACACTCAATTAGCCAAGGATCTTCCAATTAATTTCATCCACGAGAAAATCACTTTACACCACATGCTCCTAATGTTAGTAGGAAATATACTCCTCGAACCGTGGTAGAGACTATTGAGAACTCTTCGAAACTCCTTTGCACATAACCAAGCTATGAGAACCGAATCTCTTTATCTCAACCAACCCACGGAGGTCGCCAAAATATAAGAGCATTGCCACGAAACACCTATGGAGAATAGCCACATCATAAGTACCTAAAGAACCAGTCATATCCATTACACTACTGATCCAACCGACTATCAAGCTGTCTTAATTCTTCGAGTTCCTTCTTCATTGCCTTCGAATTGATACTTTTCCTTGCTATAACACTACTATCCTGAACCAAAACTTGCCTCACAAACTCTAGCATAGGACCACACTACCCTAAGGCTATAAGCCGTTGAATTCCCACTTAAGTACCCAAAAAGTATCACAACCGAGGTACCTACTCTGAAGAGACCTTCTACGAATCTAAAGTTGCTTGTTTCACCTTCCTGACATGGAAATGTAGAATCCATATGGATATAGAAATGCCACAAATCTCGACACCATCTAATGTAAATCTCAAATTCTAGACATATACACATCTTGAAGTTAACCAATTTCCACATATAAATGTTGAATCTGTTAGAACTATTCTCGAGAGTCATCCACTCTACTCAAATCTCAATTATACTGATCAAACAGACAGAAGGACTAGTGCCCCATTTTCACACCAACACCCTAAGAAGTAATCCACACTTCTAAGACATTGAGTAAATCCGTACTCCATGCACATTACATCCTCTACGAATAACAACTCAATCATTTAGTGTTTCCCATATACCCATAAATCATAATACAATCTTTATATAGAAATTCCTTTACTCGGGTCATCCCTAATCTCACCCTCTATAGAACATAACTTATTCAAAAGTATACCTTAAACTGAAACCAATACAACACATAACAGTGTAATCAACTTATCCATAGTAGACACCCCTCATTTGGCTCAAAGTCATAAATCAAACATGCAATAACTCACAATGCCCATACTCTATTACTTCCACAATACCGTAGTGAGATTCAACTAAATCCTTCATAAGCTCATGTAATGCAAACCATTAATATATCAAATCATCTGCAAATCTCGCATTATCCCTCGTAACCGTCAAGCAGACTCTCCTAAGCGATCTAAATTCAAATTGGAACATATATAATTCACTAATAAAAGAGAAATCTATACAAAACAACATACGGATCACACAATCTCAAGACACCCCGCAGGAGATAACCCACCTGCTTGGCCTCAAACTAAAATCTCTATATACCCTTCCACAATACAACTATTATCCAATTACTTAATCTTGCTGTGTTTGAACTCACCAACAAGGAATGAGAACGTAATTTATTCCACCGTTAAACAACATGAAATATACTCCTATCTACTCATAATTTGAGGTTGTACGTCATATCTAGACAAAAATCAAGCACTTGATAGTCCTTTCTACATCTCAAACAAGCTCTTCTCGTCACCTCCAAACTTATTGAACATATCTCACATTCAAATCATACATAGAATCATCACGTAGCCATCAGACCACTCATCAAGCCACGAATTCCACTCATATGGCACTACTAGACATATAAGTCCAAAAATCTGTGCTAAAATGACCGAATCCCCATTATAAAGGTACATTCAAAACCCAGCCTCAAGTCCTCTAGACTAGCCTATCATCATCACACAGAAATCACATCTCACCTCATCCATGGAATCGTAAGTCATCGATGCATAGCTAAAACTGAGCGCTCACATGCGCATATGAATGCGTGGAAAGAATTCAAAGAGTTAAACTTCAAGCTGAATCAATGCCATACGATAAGGAAAGAAAATGAGAAGTATATCCTAAATGTCATGTAGCCTCTCGAAGATAGGTATGGATGTCATCACATCGATCAACAAGACTTTACTAGATACTTGCTCATGACTTTTAGAACCTACGAGCCTAGAGCTCTGATACCAATCTACCACGACCCAAAATGCACTAGTCGTGATGGCACATAATCAAACCCGCTAGGTAAGCCAACTAATAACTATCCAATTTTAATAAAATTATTATTAAGATAATTAAACAGTAGAATTATCTGAATCTTATACATTTCACAAGGATGGTAGTACAAATTGTGAGTTTCTAAAGATAGAGTTTACAAAGCTGATATGAAGTAAATATGTCTTTTATTTGAAAAGTACATAAAATGAGTTTTAAAAATCTAAGGCTACCATGAACAAGAGGCACCTACAACAGGGATGCAGGTACACCTTGAAATTCGACTACCATCGAACACAGCGACAACAACAGCCAATATCTACACACAATGTGAAAAAGTGTAGTATGAATACAACCGACCCCATGTACTCAATAAGTAACCAACCTAAACTTAGGTTGAAAGTAGTGAAAACCTAAAATATGGCTGGGTCCAACACTAGTAGCCATAAAAAATTCATAATAACATAGATCATATAAATAAGAAAGTAACTCAGAGATAAAATGTGCATCTTTTCCATAGTTTTTCCAAAAATAGTTCCGCTTTTCAAGAATATCAGTGAAAACCAATCCTTTACCGATATTGTAAAAAAATATGAGACAATTTGAAAACTGTAAATTCCTCCCAAAAATCCATTCCACGATTAATAAGATGTTTTATTTTCTTTCAAGATTGCATGTATGAAATACCTCTCTATGCCCACATATCAATCTGTGTAAGAAGTCATGATTGACGTGATACCGTACAACATGAGGAAAATATATCTCTACGTCTGTATGACATGTGTGCATGCCAATGTGTCACGACCCGGCCGGTCATTTTTGAAATTTATGCCTCGATCCCCTGTTAACTATTTTCCCCAAGTTTATTCTTGCTATTTTTATTTGCCGAGATGTTCGGTTTTGAGTTTCAGAGAGTTTTGGGACACCTAGTCCCTAAATGAGAGCTTAAGTATTGGTCAATTGACCGTAGTCAGAACAGTGTGAAGACGGCCTCGGAATAGAAATCTGATGGTTTCGTTAGCTCCGTTAGTTGATTTTGGGTTTAGGGGCGTGGTCGAATTGTGTTTTGGAGGTCTGTAGCCAATTTATGCTTGAAATGTCGAAGGTTGAATTTTGGAAGTTTCCGGTTCGATAGAGAGATTTTGATCCGAGGGTCGGAATGGAATTCCAAGAGTTGTACTACTTCTGTTATGTTAGTTGGGATGTGCGTGCAAAGTTTCAGGTCATTCGGGCGCGTTTTGATAGACTTTTTGATCGAAAATGTGTTTTTAAACTTTTAAAATTCTCAAGGTTAAATCCGATGAAAAATAAGTGTTTTGATGTTGTTTTGAGCATTCCGAAGGTTGGCACAAGTTTGAATGAGGTTTTAGGACATGTTGGTTCTTTGGTTGAGGTCCCAGGGGCCTCGGGTGTGTTTCAGATGCTCAACGGGTCATTTTTAGAACTTAGAAAATTGCAGAAAATCTGTCAGCTGATATCCTTCTTCGCGTTCGCGTCTCCTCCTTCGCGTTCGCAAAGAGTAATCTTGGAGGAGGCCCTGTTACCCTTCGCGTTCACATTAAATCACCTGTGTTTGTGAAGCTTTGCCTTTTTCATTATTCACATTCGCATCCAACCCCTCGCGTTCGCGTAGTATCATTTGGCGATGAGGGCTGTGACTATTTTTCCTCATCACGTTTGCATGCCTGAACTCGTGTTCCCGTAGCTTTGCAAGTTTACCCTTCGCATTTGCGTTCGCGTACTAGTTTGTGTGTTCACGAAGCACATTGAGCGGCCTTCATTTTTCCTTCTACGCGAACGCGAGACTTCCTCCGCGTTTGCGATGCATTAAATACCTGGGCCGATATAAAATTTAAAAAATGAAGGTTTAGCCATTTTTACCAAAGCATAAGCTTGGGAGCTCGAATTTGAGAGAGATTTGGAGGTGTTTTCAGATATATCGATTGGGTAAAGATTCTAAACTCCTTTCTTCTTGTATCCCACTAATCTAACCATGAATTCCTCTTTTAATTTCGGATTTTGAAAGAAAATTTGATAAAACATCATAGATCGAATTATTGAGTTTTGATAGGGATTTTGACATGCGATTTGAGAGATTTTTATATGGTAGACTCGTGTGAGTGTGAGTATTCTAAAAATATAAATTTTACCTGATTCCGAGACGTTGGCCAGAGGGGAATTTTGGTCATTTTGCATAAAATCGCGTATTAGGTTTGAATAAAATCGTAGAATTAGTTGCTTGATATGTTATTTACAATATTTAATTGAATTGAATATATTAGGGCCATTTGGAGTCGAATACTCGTGGCAAGAGCGTGGATTCTAGTTGATTTTGTGCCTTATTCGAGGTAAGTGGCTTGTCTAACCTTGTGTGGGGGACCTTTTCCCTTAGGATATGATATTTGGTAATTGAATGCCTTGTATGTCAGGTGACGAACGTGTACTTGAGCTAATTGTTGTAAGTTTGGTTTTAATTTAATTGTTTAAACTGAGTACTTTCTTACTTGTTTTATTCTGCTTGCAAACATAACCTATGTTAGTTTAGAAGAGCATGCTTAGTTGAATTAATTGCATATTTGCTTAAATTGCCTTAATTGCATTATGTGAAGCATGTCAGGCTAGAATTTACTATTTAATTATTACAGACTTAGTATTTATTTTGATGTCCTTGAGCTGCTATCATATGTTTTAAATTGGGACTACGGGACGGCATCCCGGGGGATCCCCTGTGCGTAATTATGATCTGGATTGAGGTGCGGGATACTAAGAGATCCCTGGCACATGTATTGAGGATACAAAGAGATCCTCGGGATACCAAGAGATCCCTGGCATATGTATTGAGGATACCAAGAGATCCCCAGGATACCAAAAGATACCTAGAGGGTATATTGAGAATACCAAGAGATCCCGATTATTTATCTTGCTGTGAGGGGTATTTCCTTGTAGTTTTCCTTTATCTCTATTTCCATTATTGCACTATTATTATACTGTGTAGATCTTTATTATCAACTCACAATTTTATTGTTAATTGCCATGTCTTGCCATTATATATATATTTATCTCAGTAGGGCCCTGACCTTCCTTGTCACTACCCAACTGAGTACCACTGTGATGTAGTCATGCCCTTTCTGTGTATGTTTTTCTTGTGCAGATCTAGGTACTGCTGCACAGTCTTATTATCCTTGAGGCAGGGAGAGCTTTGAAGACTTCGAGATACATCTGCCACGTCCGCAGGCCAAAGAGCCTCTATCTTTATTCTATCTAGTAGTATTAGCCCTTCTATCATACTGT
The DNA here is from genome assembly GCA_026770625.1 of Nicotiana glauca. Lineage (NCBI taxonomy): Eukaryota > Viridiplantae > Streptophyta > Magnoliopsida > Solanales > Solanaceae > Nicotiana > Nicotiana glauca. The sequence continues at coordinate 157,828 of MU736040.1, forward strand.
TGATGTAGCTTGTTTTGCCGTGAATTTCTGGGTTTTGGATAGTATTGTAGAAGTTTGAGATATTGTGATGTATGTGCCGAGTGGCATTTTACATTTCGTTTCCATTTTGTTAAATCTTGGTTTTAAGTTATACTTTCGCACTTTTTAGGCTTACCTATTCGTAGGGACTAGGTGCCATCACGATAGCTCATGGAGGGTGAACTAGGGTCATGACTAGTCGGTATCGGAGCTCTAGGTTCATAGGAGTCACGGAACATAGGCCGGGTTGTTAGAGTCTTGCTGATCGGTACAGAGACGTCTGTACTTATCTACAAGAGGCTATGTAACTATTAGGAAAATTACACTTCCTTCGATTTCCTTGTCGTGCGTGATTTTTGATATCACAACTAAACTTATGCCTTTCTATTCTCTCACAGATGGTGAGGACACGCACTACCTGAGAGGACCAGGCACCCGCGCCCCCTACTGCAGCCGTCAGAGGCCGAGGCTGGGGTAGAGGCTAAGGACGCGCTTGTGGTACGGCTGGAGAACCCGCGCAAGCTGCCACCGAGGTACCACCAGCAGTACCAGCCAGGGTCTAGACATCCGATACATTTTCCACTACTACTCCAGCATTCCAGGAGACTTTGGCACAGTTTATGAGTATGCACACCACTTTGGCTCAGGCAGGGTTGCTTCCCCTTGCTGCAGCCACACCCAGGTCGGGGGAGGAGTATAGATTCCCACTGCTTGCACTCCTAAGCAGTGAGTGCATGCTGAGCAGGTCACAGAGGTTATACTTGCTCCACCTCCAGTACTAGTTCAGCCCGAGGATAGGGTAGCGACTTCATAAGATCAGCAGTGGAGACTTGAGAGGTTCAAGAAATATGATACTCCGGTATTCAGTGGGTTAACATCAGAGGATGCCTTGGGATTTCTGGAGGAGTGCTACTGTATTCTCTGCACTATGGGCATATCAGGATCGAGCGGGGTTTCCTTCACTACTTTTTAGCGTCGAGGAGCCGCCTATCAGTGTTGGCGTGCTTATGAGTTAGACAGTTCGGATGAGGCAACTTATCTGACTTGGGCTCAGTTTTCAGACATGTTCATGAGGACGTATGTTCCCCAGAGTCTTAGAGACGCCTGTCGCACAGAGTTTGAGCAGTTGCGCCAGGGTACCATGACTGTCTCAGAGTGTGCTATCTGTTACATTGACTTGGCTAGACATGCACCAGCTTTGGTCTCTACGGTTCGCGAAAAGGTTCGTCGGTTTATTGAGGGGCTTATTCCCAGCATCAGATCTAGGATTAATCATGAGTTAGAGACGGATATATCTTATTAGCAGGTGGTATGCATTGCTAGGAGGATTGAGTGCATGTATGATAGGGACAGAGAGGAGAGGGTGGCTAAGAGGTCTCGAGAGTTGGGTCATTATCTGGTGCCCGTTCCCCAGTTACAGGTCGTCATTGTAGGGGTCATATGGGCTACCCCGTTCATTCAGCTCTTCCAGCAGCCAGTGGTATTCCAGCTCCCCAACTGCAGGTCGTCATGGTAGGGGTCATATGGGCTACTCCGTTCATTCAGATCTTCCAGCAGTCAGTGGTATTCCAGCTCCACCTAGGCCACAAAAGCCTTATTATGCACCACCAGTTTCTAGTGCGCCTCATGTACGGGGTGCTTCCAATGGTCAGTCCAGCAGACCTGGCCCGAGCCAGTCACAACCACCACGTCTGCCTAGAGCTTGTTTTGAGTATGGTGACACATGCCATGTTGTGAGGGATTACCCCAGACATGGGAGGGCTGTACCCCCACAGACCCCTCAGTCGCAGCGCACCCGCAGAGCTCTCACGCTACGGTCCCAGTATCATCTGCCTCTCCAATGACCTAGCCAGCCATAGGTGGAGGCTTGGGAGGTAGAGTTCGCGCTCGAGAGGGAGGCCATGCCAGATATTATGCTCTTCCAGGCCGTACTGAGGTCGCTGCCTCCGATTCTGTTATCACAGGTACTATCTTGGTCTGTCACAGAGATGCATCGGTTCTATTTGATCATGGCTCCACTTACTCTTATGTGTTTTCTTATTTTGCTCTGCATTTGGGGGTACCTCGGGATTCTTTGAGGTCCCCAGTTTATGTTTCTATTCTTGTGGTAGATTATCTTGTTGTGGACCGCGTTTACCGGTCATGTTTGGTTATTCATAGTGGTTTGAGACTAGAGCTAACTTATTATTGCTCAGTAATGTTGATTTTGATATTAGTTTAGGCATGGACTGGTTGTTGCCCCATTATGCTATTCTTGATTTTCACACCAAAATCGTGACATTAGCTATGCCAGGTGTACCGCATATGAAGTGAAGGGGTGCCTTAGGTCACACTCCCAACAGAGTGATTTCTTTCCTTAAGCCTCATCATATGGTTGAGAAAGGTTATGATGCATACTTAGCTTATGTAAGAGATACCAGTATGGATACTCATTTTGTTGATTAAGTCCCAGTAGTATGAGATTTCCCCGATGTGTTTCCAAATGATCTTTTGGGCATGCCACCTAATAGGGATATTGATTTTGGCATTGATCTGTTGCCGGGCAATCAGCCCAACTCTATCCTTCTGTACCGTATGGCTCCTCTTGAGTTGAAGGAGGTGAAGGAGCAATTGCAGGAATTACTTGATAAGGGTTTTATTCGGCCTAGTGTATCGCCTTGGGGTGCTCCTGTGTTATTTGTGAAGAAGAAGGATGGTTCTATGTGCATGCGTATTTATTACCGCCAGTTGAACAAGGTTACAGTGAAGAACTGCTATCCTTTCCCTCGTATTGATGATCTATTTGATCAGCTTTAGGGCACACAGGTGTTTTCGAAGATTGATTTGCACTCAAGTTACCATCAGGAAGATTCGGGAGCCCGATATCCCGAAGACTTCCTTCAGGACTCGGTATAGTCATTACGAGTTCCTTGTTATGTCATTTGGGCTGACCAATGCCCCAATAGCTTTTATGCATTTGATGCACAGTGTATTTCGGCCATATCTTGACTCTTTTGTCATTGTCTTTATTGATAACATCCTGGTGTATTCCCGGAGTCGGGAAGAGCATGAGCAGAACTTGAGGACAGTGCTTCAGATCATGAGAGAGAAAAAATTGTATGCTAAATTCTCAAAATGTGAGTTTTGGTTGGATTCCGTGGAATTCTTGGGACATGTGTTCTCGAGAGAGGGTATTCAGGTGGATCCAAAGAAAGTGAAGGTCGTGCAGAGTTAGCCGAGACCATCCTCAGCTACAGAGATTCATAGTTTTCTTAGCTTGGCGGGTTATTACCTTCGATTGGTTTAGGGTTTTTCATCTATTGCAGCACCTATGACCAGGTAGAAGGACCTTAATTTGCATCAGAGAAGATGGATAAAGTTGCTGAAGGATTATGACATCACTATCTTGTATCACCCGGGCAAGGCCAATGTGGTGGTCGATGCTTTGAGCCGTCGGGCAGAGAGTTGAGGGAGTTTGTCTTATTTACCAGCAGTAGAAAGGCCTATGGTGATGGATGTTCAGGCTTTTTCCAGCCAATTTGTAAGGTTGGATCTTTCGGAGCCCATTCGGGATGTAGCTTGTGTGGTCTCTCGGTCTTCCTTGTTTGATCATATCAGGGAGTGGCAGTATGATGACCCTCATTTGCTTGTCCTCAAGGACAAAGTGTTGCATGGCAATGCTCGAGATGTGACAATTGGTGATGATGGAGTATTAAGGATGCAGGGTTGAGTTTGTGTACCCAATGTCGATGGGCTTCGGGAGTTGATTCTAGAGGAGGCCCACAGTTTGCAGTATTCCATTCATCCGGGTGCCTTAAAGATGTATCAGGATTTGAGGCAGCACTACTGATGGAGGCGAATGAAGAAGGATATAGTTAGGTTTGTAGCTCAGTGCCTTAATTGTTAGCAGGTAAAGTATGAGCACCACAGACCGGATGGATTGCTTCAGCAGTTAGAGATTTCGGAATGGAAGTGGCAGTGAATCACCATGGAATTCGTATCTGGGCTCCCACGGACTTTGAAGAAGTTCGATGCCATTTGGATTTTTGTGGATCGGCTGAACAAGTCCGCGCATTTCGTTCCTGTGTACTACCTATTCCTCGGAGCGGTAGCTGTAGATTTATATCCAGAAGATTGTCCGTCTGCATGGCATTCTAGTTTCCATCATTTCAGACAGAGGTACTCAGTTCACATCACAATTCTGGAGAGCCGTACAGCAGGAGTTTGGAACTCAGGTGGTATTGAGCATAACATTTCACCCTCAGACGAACAGGGAGTCCGAGTGCACTATATAGATTCTTAAGGATATGTTTCGTGTGTGTGTGATTGAGTTGGGAGGTTCTTGAGATCAGTTCTTGCCATTGGCGGAGTTTGCCTACAATAACAACTATCAGTCCCGCATTCAGATGGCACCGTACGAGCCTTATATGGTAGGCTATGTAGATCTCTGGTGGGTTGGTTCAAGCCGGGTGAGGCTAGATGTGAGATCCCGTAAAATTTTTGAACTCAAAACCTAGTAACTTGTGGTGTCGGCTCCGAACATGTGTTAGGAGTGTGTAGAATTCTTCGCGGCGTTCAGACCCTTTGTAGTAAACTAAGCTTTTAAAAATCAAAAGAATCAGGTTTCAAGAGATTGTCATTTATGCGGTCTAGAATGCGGTCACATATCAGCTATGCGGACTGCATTCCTGTCGCATAGTGAAATAGTAGATTGGTCAAAATTGAGGTTGAAAATGCGGTCCGCTATGCGACCGCATAATCAATATGCAGACTGCATTACTGCCACATACCGGAACATACCTTCAGAGTTTTGAGGGCATTTCTGCGGTCCACTATGCGGACCGCATTTCACTTCTGCGATCACAGAATGCAACCACAGATCTTGTCGGGCTTCTATTTTTCCCAATTTTAAAACCCGACCCCTTTTAATAAAACACCCCAACCGCCCTCATTTTAACGACATTCTGATCAAATTAAGAGAGAGGAAAAGTGGGTCTTGAGAGAGAAACTCATCTTCTCCAAAATCTTGTTCTTTAAATCTATCAGGGCCGGGGAAATTCAAGCTTATCTTCATACCCCTTTCCCTGCAAGTAAAATCCCTAACTTTTTCCATTGAAATTCTATTTTAAATTAGGGGGGAGTCTCATTCGTAGGTTTTTGAAAATAAGGGTCGAACTCATTCATGCATGTCTTTCTATAACCTAAAACCTAGTGAGAGTAATGGGGTGGGAGAAAAGACTTGTGCAAAAAAAGGGTTAATGGCCTAAATATATTCGGGTAGTTATTGTGAACCTTGAATTCTAAGCTATGTGTATTAATTTGTGCACTATATTAACGTTGCTAGATTTCGGTGAATTTGAAGTAAGAAGTAAAAAGGGATTCGGCTCCAGGTATGTATGGCTAACTTTAAACTTGGTAAAATCACCTTGTTTAGGTATTCGAGTGCTTGGTATGTGATTTCTACGTGAATTGGTGTGAAATTCTTATGGTTGGTACGGTTGAGTGATTGTGGTTTTGCCTTCACTATATTGATGCAAGTAATTGAAAATAAATCAGGTTTGTGATCATGAATGTTCTATGTGGTAAGAAATGTGACACAAAGTGATGAAAGGAAATGGGAATTGATGTATTTCAGAATAACTATGGTAGCAATACATATAGCTTAACGTGGAAGATTATCGTGCGACCTATCTGTGCATATGAATTGTGAAATACATGGAAATGATATTGATGGCCTTGGAAGTTCATGTAATTTGTTGTTTTCACTCCTTGAGAATTATTGTTGTTATTTCCTGAGAATTGTTGTTGTTATTCTTGCGACTTGTTTGTTGTGGTATTGCTTGTGAATTGTGATTTGCTCGGTGGGATCGTGTTGCGTGCCGCAACACGAAGTAATAAGGTGTGGGTTGTGGTGATAAGGATGTCCGAGGTAATAAGGGTGGCCGAGGCAATAAGGTTGGAAAGCGATCGAAATTGCCATTGAAATGAAATTTTGAACCATTTGTGAAACTATTGATGTGGAAATGTGGAAGGGGAAACATGAGAGATTGTAAATTTGTTGGGTTTGATTGTTCTCTTTGTTGTGGATTTGATTGTTATTTCTATTACAATTACATACTTGTTTATGGAGGAGAAGTTGTATACCTATTTGGCTTACTTGTTCTCTTCTTGTGGGTTTGATTGTCGTTTTATTACTACTGCTTACTTGTTTATGGTTCAAGTTTACTTGGAGCAAAGTTTGTTCATACATACCAGTACAATTCAAATGTACTGATGTCCCTTTTGCCGGGGACGCTGCATTCATGTTATGATTGTAGGTGGATATGTAGCAGGTACTCCACCCCACCGTTCGTAGTTCTACCTCCGCCTTCCATCAACTTTTTGGTGAGCCCCATTCCCCTCGGGGCCCTGCGTGGCTTAGGCCGCTTGTTTCCGTAGTTTTATTTTTTCTGTTGTGTATGGTATAGCCGGAGCCTTGTTACCGGCTATTACTATATTATCCTGCTGTACTTTTAGAGGCCCCATAGACAGTGGATGTGGGTAAAACCTTATGTATATCCCCTTTTATTTTGTTGGGAAATGAATTAATAACTTCACTAACTACTATGTATGTATATTTTGAAAAAGGTGTTTTAAGTTAATTATCTGGCTAGTTCTTGCATATAATGAGTAAGGAAACATGGGGTAACGCGTGGGGTAGGAAAGGCACCCAGGTCCACTTGGCTGGGGCTTCCCGATCGGGCGCCGGTGATGTCTCTCGAATTTGGGGCGTGACAAACTTGGTATCAGAGCCTCAAGTTTAAAGGAGTCCTAGGATGTCTCGGAGCCGTGTCTAGTAGAGCACCACTTAGCGGTGTGAAGCCGACCACATCTATAAGTGGGGGGTTGCATGGACATTTAGGAAATTTCCCACTTCTTTGTTATTCTGTGTCGTGCGGTGAAGTGAAATGTGGAAGTATCTATATCTAACTCGTGCTTTGTTCCGAACTTTTCATTAATGGCACCTAAGAAAAGAGCTAGACTTGGCCTTGGGGCCAATGCCATCATGAGTGAGGCCGCGAATCATGTACCTGATGCCGCGGGTGAGAGTGACACCCCGGCCTTGACCCTACCTGGCCCGTCTGTCCCAGGCCAGCATGTTCCCGATCCTGCAGCGGCAGAGGGTGCAACCATCCCTTCCACCGATATTCCTGATTCTGGCACCATCCCAGCTCCTGGTCCCGAGGCTTCTGATGTGTATATTAGAGAAGCCATCTGTATGTTGACCCAGCTAGTGGCCGCTCAGGACTAGAGATCTCAGGAAGTCTCTATATTCTCTAGCGGACAGGGAGATTCTGCCAGTTCCAGATTAATCAGTTTTTGCGGCTAGCCCCTCGAGAATTCTCAGGCACAGATTCAGGAGCCGATCCGCAGGAGTTCCTTGATGAAATGTATAAGACCCTCCGAGTGATGAAAGCTTCAGAGACAGAGGGAGTTGAGTTGTCATCATACAGGTTGAAGGGAGGAGCGTATTCATGGTTCGAGATGTGGGAGGACTTCCGCGGGGAGGGAGGACCTCCGACCCGATGGGAGGAGTTTGTAGATGCGTTTACTGATCAGTTCTTGCCTGCTGAGACAATAGCAGCCTGTGCCACTGAATTTGAGACCCTCAAGCAGGGCAGCATGAGTGTTTGGGAGAAGCACATGTTGTTCGTGAGATTGCCCAAGTATGCTCCTCATTTAGTGTCAACCATGGCAGCTAGAGTTCGGCGATTTGTTCAGGGCCTTAGTCCCTTGGTAGTGAATGAGGTTGCTACAGCGGCCTTACAATCAGACATGAACTATGGAAAGATTGTGGGATTCTCTCAGGCCACAGAGGCTAGGAAATTGAGGATTCGGGCGGAAAGAGAAAATAGCAGCATGGCCCGATCAGCGGGCCACTCAGGGAGATCAGCTCAGAGGAGAGGGTCGTCGGGGCCGTCCCAGTCATATGCTCAGTCCTCAGCAAGCGCACCACCATCTCTGCATAGTTACCAGCAGAGCAGCCGCATGCGACCAGGTTCAGACAGTAGGAGGCCCCATCAGTCCGGTCGTCCAGGAGGTAGATCACAGCAGCATGGGAGGGCTCCATGCCCCAAGTGTGGGAGAATTCATAAAGAGGCTTTCTACTTGGATATTCCGGTGTGTTTCAGATGCAGAGTGAGAGGCCACATTCAGCGAGACTGTCATGTGCCCAGTCAGGGCATGGGTAGGGGATCTGCTCAACCAACCGATTCTTCAGTCGCTATATCATCTGTACGTCCTCCAGCCCCGACAGGGCATGGTGCAGTTAGAGGAGAAGCTCGTGGTAGAGGTGGACCCAGCCGGTTCTATGCTTTGAGTAGTCGCCAGAGTGCAGAGGCCACTCCAGATGTTGTTACATGTATCTTCTCTGTCCAGGCCATTGATTGTTATGCTCTTATTGATCCGGTGTCCTCCTTGTCTTATGTCACCCCATTCATTGCTTCAAGATTTGGGACAGAACCCGAACAGCTTCATGAACTGTTCTCTGTATCGACTCCGGTTGGTGATTCTATCATTGCTGCACGAGTTTATAGGAATTGTGTTGTCACGGTGTGTGGTTGTATTACCACGGCTGATCTTGTCGAGCTCGGAATGGTAGATTTTGATGTTATTATGGGAATGGACTGGCTTTATGCATGCTTTGCCACACTTGACTGCCAAACGAGAGTCATGAGGCTCGAGTTCCCTAATAAGCCAGTTACTGAGTGGAAGGGAAATTGTGTGGTGTCGAAGGGTAGGTTTATTTCCTACCTTAAGGCTTCTAATATGATTAGGAAGGGGTGTATCTATCATTTGGTTCGAGTGGCGGACACCACTTCAGAAGTATCTACCCCTGAGTCCGTACCTGTCGTGAATGAGTTTCTTGAAGTATTTTCGGACGAGCTCCCAGGGATCCTGCTAGATAGGGAGATTAATTTTGGGATTGATGTGTTACCTGATACGTAGCCAATATCTATTCCACCATACAGAATGGCTCCAGCAGAGTTAAGGGAGTTAAAGGAGCAGCTAAAATACTTGTTAGAAAAGGGGTTCATACGGCGGAGTGTGTCGCCGTGGGGTGCTCCGGTCCTTTTTGTCAGGAAGAAAGATGGGTCGTTCCGGATGTGTATTGATTACCGGTAGCTCAACAAATTCCCAATCAAAAATAAGTATCCTTTACGTCGAATATATGATTTGTTCGACCAGTTGCAAGGTGCAAGATTCTTATCCAAAATTGATCTACGGTCAGGATATCACCAATTGAAGATTAGGGAGCAGGATATTCCCAAGACTTCTTTCAGAACTCGCTATGGTCACTTCGAATTCTTGGTCATGTCTTTTGGGCTAACCAACGCCCCGACAGCTTTTATGGATCTTATGAATCGGGTCTTCAAGCCATTTTTAGACTCCTTCGTGATTGTTTTCATTGACGACATCCTTGTTTATTCGCGGAGTCGGGAGGATCATGCCTATCACCTCAGGGCAGTTTTGCAGACTCTTCATCAACACCAGTTATATGCCAAATTTTCAAAATGTGAGGTTTGGTTGGAGTCCGTTGCCTTTTTGGGCCACGTCGTCTCTTGTGAAGGGATTCAGGTAGACCCCCAGAAAATTGCAGCAGTGAAAGATTGGCCTAGACCTACAACCCCGACAGAAATTCGTAGCTTCTTGGGTTTGGCAGGGTACTATCGGAGGTTTGTGGAGGGATTCTCCACCCTCACCTCCCCATTGACTAAATTGACGCAGAAAGCAGTTAAGTTCCAATGGTCCAACGCTTGCGAGAAAAGTTTTCAAGAATTGAAGGCAAGGTTGACCTCGGCACCGGTATTGGCCTTTCCAGAAGGCACAGAAGTATTTGTGGTTTATTGTGATGCCTCCCTGGTTGGTTTGGGGTGTGTATTAATGCAACATGGGAAGGTTATAGCGTATGCTTCAAGGCAACTCAAGAATCACGAGAATAATTACCCGACGCATGATTTGGAGCTTGCAGCAGTTGTTTTTGCCCTAAAAATATGGCGGTATTACCTTTATAGGGTCCATGTGGATGTATTTTCAGATCACAAGAGCCTCCAGTAGTTGTTCAGGTAGAAAGAGTTGAATTTAAGGCAACAACGGTGGTTACAATTACTCAAGGATTATGACATGGACATCTTGTACCATCCAGGAAAGGCGAACGTGGTGGCCGACGCTCTCAGTCGGAAATCCATGGGAAGTTTGGCTCATCTGGGAGTGGATCAGAGGCCATTGGCTCGGGAGGTTTATCAATTATCCAATTTAGGGGTTCGTATTTTGGCATCAGACGAAGGGACTGTTATGGTGCATAATGGAGAGGAGTCGTCGCTTATGACGGAAATCAAGGAGAAACAGTTTATTGATCCAACATTGGCTCTGATGAAGGAAGCAGTTCTAAATAACAAGACTTCAGCGTTCTCAGTCAGCAGTGAAGATGGTGTTTTACGGTGTCAAGGTAGGGTATGTGTTCCAGATGTGGATAAGCTTCGGGAGAGGGTAATGGCAGAGGCTTATAATTCCAGGTATTCCGTGCATCCGGGTTCTATGTAAATGTATCATGATCTCAAGGAGGTTTATTGGTGGAACGGTATGAAGAGGGGTGTGGCGGACTTCGTATCTAAGTGTCCGAATTGTCAGCAAGTGAAGGCCGAGCATCAGCGGCCCGGTGGGCTAACTCAGCATATGGAAATACCGATGTGGAAATGGGAGGTGATTACCATGGATTTTGTGGTGGGGTTACCTCGCACTCAGCACAAATTCGACTCAATTTGGGTAATAGTGGATCGACTCACCAAATCAGCTCACTTCTTGCCAGTCAAGTCCACTAACACTGCAGAGCAATATGCCAAGTTGTATATCAAGGAGATAGTAAGGCTCTATGGCATGCCACTTTCTATTATCTCGGATCGGGGGGCCCAGTTCTCGGCAAACTTTTGGAAGAAATTTCAGCAAGGTTTGGGCACTCGGTGAATCTCAGCACAGCTTTCCATCCGCAAACTGACGGTCAGGACGAGCGGACTATTCAGATGCTCGAAGATATGTTGCGAGCTTGTGCCTTGGATTTCAAGGGAAATTGGGATGAGCACTTGCCACTTATAAAATTCGCTTACAATAACAGCTTTCATGCTACCATCCAAATGGCCCCATTTGAGGCATTATATGGACGAAGGTGTAGGTCTCTGATTGGGTGGTTCGAAGTGGGTGAAGCAGAACTGATAGGGCCAGACCTTGTGCACCAGTCTATGGAGAAAGCTAAAATCATTCAGGGAAGGATGAAGACTGCTCAGAGTCGCCAGAAGTCTTATGCGGACGTTCGCCGAAGGGAGTTTGAATTTCAAGTTGGTGATTGGGTGTTCTTGAGGGTATCCCTTATGAATGAAATCATGCGCTTCGGGAAGAAAGGTAAGTTGAGTCCTAGATATGTCGGGCTGTATAGAATTGTTCAAAGGATAGGGAAGGTGGCCTATAGGTTGGAATTGCCTCCCAAGATGTCATTACTGCACCCGGTGTTCCACGTGTCCATGTTGAAGAAAATGGTTGGGGATCCATCCACCATCGTGCTAGTCGGGACTATCGAGGTTAATGAAGAGGTTTCGGTTGCCATTCTTAATAGACAAGTCCGTAAGTTGAGAAATAAGGAAGTCGCCTCAGTCAAGGTGTTGTTGCGAAGTCAACGAGTGGAAGAAGCCACATGGGAAGTGGAGAAGGAAATGAAAGAGAAATATCCCCATCTATTTGATCTGGCCTAGAAGAAATTAGGTGACCTTTCTATCTCAAAAACCACTTTCATTATGTCCAGATTGGTTCCTTCCTAAGTGCTAGTGAAGTTCCCTCTAGTTGTGCAAGGCTTATAGGTGTTGTGGTTGTCTTAGGTCCTGCGAAACATCTCTTTGGTAAATGAAAATTTGACAACGACTCTTGTGTTAAGTAATCAACTAATAGTAAGTGTAGATTGGTAATGAGTTACTTTTATGCATATAACATGTGAAAGTGATGAAATTATGTGGAACCTATTTGAATAACTATTTCATAAGCAAAATGTATCAAGTAATCAAATGTGTGCAATTGTTATGGTAGGAATTGTATAACAACTGTAGGAATGGTTATAGTCCTTTTATGATGTTGGCATTTGTGTTTTGAGGGCCCTTTGACAGGTAGAAATGTCCAAATTACAAAGGAAACTCTGGCGAAATTCTTCTAAAATAAGGGGGGATGACAAAAAGGTACAAGAACTTGCGTAACTTGTTTTCAAAAACCAACAAGCCTTAGAATGTTGAAGGGTTGGGAATAAGTCCTCATTCACGGACTAATGATTTTTAAGTGGGGGAGGATGTGAGACCCCGTAAATGTTTTGAACTCAAAACCTAGTAACTTGTGGTGTCGGCTCCGAACATGTGTTAGGAATGTGTATTTGGAATTTCAAATTGGTGATTGACTCTTTTGTTATTGTCTTTATTGATAACATCCTGGTGTATTCCCGGAGTCGGGAAGAGCATGAGCTGAACTTGAGGACAGTGCTTCAGATCATGAGAGAGAAGAAATTGTATGCTAAGTTCTCAAAATGTGAGTTTTGGTTGGATTCCGTGGCATTCTTAGGTCATGTGTTCTCGAGAGAGGGTATTCAAGTGGATCCGAAGAAAGTGAAGGTCGTGTAGAGTTAGCCGAGACCATCCTCGGCTACAGAGATCCGTAGTTTTCTTGGCTTGGCGGGTTATTACCTTCGATTGGTTTAGGGTTTTTCATCTATTGCAGCACCTATGACCAGACTGACCTAGAAGGGCGCTCCATTCTAGTGGACGGACGAGTGTGAGGCAAGCTTTCAGAAGCTCAAGACAGCCCTGACTATAGCCCTAGTTTTGATATTGCATACCAGTTCGGGGTCTTATACTGTCTATTGTGATGCCTCGAGAGTTGGCCTTGGAGCGGTATTGATGCAGGATGGTAGGGTGATTGCCTGCGCTTCCAGACAGTTAATGATACATGAGAAGAATTATCCAGTCCATGATCTTGAGTTGGATGCCATTGTTCATGCTTCGAAGATCTGGCGTCATTACTTGTACGGTGTGCCTTGTGAGATATATACTGATCACCGGAGTTTGCAACATCTGTTCAAGTAGAAGGACCTTAATTTGTATCAGAGAAGATGGCTAGAGTTGCTGAAGGATTATGATATCACTATCTTGTATCACCCGGGCAAGGCCAATATGGTGGTCGATGCTTTGAGCCGCCGGGCAGAGAGTTGAGGGAGTTTGTCTTATTTACCAGCAGTAGAAAGGCCTATGGTGATGGATGTTCAGGCTCTATCCAGCAAATTTATGAGGCTGGATCTTTCGGAGCCCAGTCGGGTTCTAGCTTGTGTGGTCTCTCGGTCTTCCTTGTTTGATCATATCAGGGAGTGGAAGTATGATGACCCTCATTTGCTTGTCCTCAAGGACAAAGTGTTGCATGGCAATGCTCGATATGTGACCATTGGTGATGATGGAGTATTACGGATGCGGGGTCGAGTTTGTGTATCCAATGTCGATGGGCTTCGGGAGTTGATTCTAGAGGAGGCCCACAGTTCGCAGTATTCCATTCATCAGGGTGCCGTAAAGATGTATCAGGATTTGAGGCAGCACTACTGGTGGAGGAGAATAAAGAAGGATATAGTTAGGTTTGTAGCTCAGTGCCTTAATTGTTAGCAGGTAAAGTATGAGCACCACAGACCGGATGGATTGCTTCAGCAGTTAGAGATTTCGGAATGGAAGTGGCAGCGAATCACCATGGAATTTGTATCTGGGCTCCCACGGACTTTGAAGAAGTTCGATGCCATTTGGATTGTTGTAGATCGGCTGACCAAGTCCGCGCATTTCATTCCTGTGTACTACCTATTCCTCGGAGCGGTAGGTGTAGATTTATATCCAGGAGATTGTCCGTCCGCATGGAATTCTAGTTTCCATCATTTCAGACAGAGGTACTCAGTTCACATCACAATTCTGGAGAGCCGTACAACAGGAGTTTGGAACTCGGGTGGTATTGAGCATAACATTTCACCCTCAGACGGACAGGGAGTCCGAGTGCACTAAATAGATTCTTAAAGATATGCTTCGTGTGTGTGTGATTGAGTTTGGAGGATCTTGAGATCAGTTCTTGCCATTGGCAGAGTTTGCCTACAATAACAACTATCAGTCCCGCATTCAGATGGCACCGCAGGAGCCTTATATGGTAGGTAATGTAGATCTCTGGTGGGTTGGTTCAAGCCGGGTGAGGCTAGATGTGAGATCCCGTAAAATTTTTGAACTCAAAACCTAGTAACTTGTGGTGTCGGCTCCGAACATGTGTTAGGAATATGTAGAATTCTTCGCGGCGTTCGGACCCTTTGTAGTAAACTAAGCTTTTAAAAATCAAAAGAATCAGGTTTCAAGAGATTGTCATTTATGCGGTCCAGAATGCGGTCACATATCAGCTATGCGGACCGCATTCCTGCCGCATAGTGAAACAGTAGATTGGTCAAAATTGAGGTTGAAAATGCGGTCCGCTATGCGACCGCATAATCAATATGCGGACCGCATTCCTGCCACATACCGGAATAAACCTTCAGATTTTTAGGGCATTTCTGCAGTCCACTATGCGGACTGCATTTCAATTCTACGATCTTAGAATGCGACCGCAGATCTTGTCGGGCTTCTATTTTTTCCAATTTTAAAACCCGACCCCTTTTTAATAAAACACCCCAACCCCCCTCATTTTAACGACATTCTGATAAAATTAAGAGAGAGGAAGTGAGGGTCTTGAGATAGAAACTCATCTTCTCCAAAATCTTGTTCTTCAAAGCTATCCGACCCGGGGAAATTCAATCTTATCTTCATACCCCTTTCCCTGCAGGTAAAATCCCTTACTTTTCCCATTGAAATTTTGTTTTAAATTGGGGGGGAGTCCCATGCGTAGGTTTTTTAATATAAGGGTCGAACTCAGTCATGCATGTCTTTCTATAACCTAAAACCTAGTGAGAGTAATGGGTCGGGAGCAAAGACTTGTGCAAAGAAAGGGTTAATGGCCTAAATATATTCGGGTAGTTATTGTGAACCTTGAATTCTAAGCTATGTGTATTAATTTGTGCACTATATTGACGTTGCTAGATTTCGGTGAATTTGAAGTAAGAATTAAAAAGGGATTTGGCTCCAGGTATATATGGCTAACTTTGAACTTGGTAAAATCACCTTGTTTGGGTATTCGAGTGCTTGGTATGTGATTTCTACGTGAATTGGTGTGAAATTCTTGTGGTTGGTATTGTTGAGTGATTGTGGTTTTGCCTTCACAATATTGATGCAAGTAATTGAAAATAAACCAGGTTTGTGATTATGAATGTGCTATGTGGTAAGAATTGTGACACAAAGTGATGGATGGAAATGAGAATTGATGTATTTCGGAATAACTGTGGTAGAAATACATGTAGCTTAACGTGGAAGATTATCGTGCGACCTATATATGCATATGAGTTGTGAAATACATGGAAATGGTATTGATGGCCTTGGAAGTTCATGTAAATTGTTGTTGTCACTCCTTGAGAATTATTGTTGTTATTTCCTGAGAATTGTTGTTGTTATTCTTGTGACTTGTTGGTTGTGGTGTTGCTTGTGAATTGTGATTTGCTCGGTGGGATCGGGTTGCGCGTCGCAACACGAAGTAATATGGTGTGGGTTGTGGTGATAAAAGTGGTCGAGGTAATAAGGGTGGCCGAGGCAATAAGGTTGGAAAGCGATCGAGATCGCCATTGAAATGAAATTTTGAACCAATTGTGAAACTATTGATGTGGAAATGTGGAAGGGGAAACATGAGAGATTGTAAATTTGTTGGGTTTAATTCTTCTCTTGTTGTGGATTTGATTGTTATTTCTATTACAAATTACATACTTGTTTATGGAGGAGAAGTTGTATAACTATTTAGCTTACTTGTTCTCTTCTTGTGGGTTTGATTATCGTTCGATTACTACTGCTTACTTGTTTATGGTTCGAGTTTACTTGGAGCAATGTTTGATCATACATAGTAGTACAATTCAAATGTACTGACGTCCCTTTTTCCGGGGACGCTACATTCGTGTTATGATTCTAGGTGGATCTGTAGCAGGTACTCCAGCTCACCGTTCGTAGTTCTCCCTCCGCCTTCTATCAGCTTTTTGGTGAGCCCCATTCCCCTCGGGGCCCTACGTGGCTTATGCTGCTTGTTTCCTTAGTTTTATTTTGTTGTTGTGTAAGGTATAGCCGGAGCCTTGTTACTGGCAATTACTGTATTATCCTATTGTACTTTTAGAGGCTCTGTAGACAGTGGGTGTGGGTAAAAGCTTATGTAAATCCGCGTTTCTTTTGTTGGGCAACGAGTTAATAACTTCACTAACTACTATGTATGTATATTTTGCAAAAGGTGTTTTAAGTTAATTATATGGCTAGTTCTTGCAAATAATGAGTATGGAAACATGGGGTAACACGTGGGGTAGGAAAGGCACCCAGGTCCGCTTGGCTGGGGCTTTCCGGTCAGGTGCCGGTCATGTCCCTCGAATTTTGGGCGTGACACTAGATTATTGGGAACAGATTTGGTTTAGGATGCTTTGGAGAGAGTAAATGTGATTCGGGATAGATTCCGTACAGCCCAGTCCAGACAGAAGAGTTACGCGGACCGGAAGGTTCGTAATGTTTCCTATATGGTTAGAGAGCGGGTTCTGCTTCGGGTTTTGCCTATAAAGGGCGTTATGAAGTTTGGGAAGAAAGGGAAGCTGAGTCTGAGGTTTATAGGCCCTTTGGAGATATTGAGACGTGTTGGAGAGGTTGCTTACGAGCTTGCCTTACCTCATAGCTTGGCAGGAGTTCTTCCGGTATTTTATGTTTCTATGCACCGGAGGTATCACTGTGATCCGTCGCATATGTGGGATTTTAGCTCAGTCCAGTTGGAGAAGGATCTATCTTATGTTGATGAGCCAATTGCAATTTTGGACAAACAGGTCAGGAAACTGAGGTCAAAGGACATTGCATCCGTGAAGGTTCAGTGGCAGGGTCAGCCGGTCGAGGAGGCGACCTGGGAGGTCGAGCAAGATATGCTCAGCCAGTACCCTCATCCTTTCACTGCTTTATGTAAGTCTTCATACTCGTTCGAGGACGAAAGAATGTTTAAGTGTAGGAGATGTAACGACCTGGGCGGTCGTTTTTGGAATTTATGCCCCGATCCCCTATTAACTATTTTCCCCAAGTTTATTTCTGCTATTTTGATTTGCTGGGACATTTGGTTTTGAGTTTCGGAGTGTTTTGGGACACCTAGTCCCTAAATGAGAGCTTAAGTATTGGAAAATTGACCATAGTCGGAACAGTGTGAAGATGGCCTCAGAATGGAAATTTGATGGTTCTTTTAGCTTTGTTAGGTGATTTTGTGTTTAGGGGCATGGTCGAATTGTGTTTTGGAGGTCCGTAGCTAATTTAGGCTTGAAATGCCAAAGGTTGAATTTTGGAAGTTTTCTGTTCGATAGTGAGATTTTGATCTGAGGGTCGGAATTGAATTTCAAGAGTTGTAGTAGTTCCGTTATGTCATTTGGGATGTGCGTGCAAAGTTTCAGGTCATTCGGACTAGGTTCGGTAGACTTTTTAATCGAAAAAGTGTTTAGAGTTTTGAAATTCTTAAGGTTAATTCCGATGAAAAATAGGTGTTTTTATGTTGTTTGGAGCGTTCCGAAGGTTGGAACAAGTTTGAATGAGGTTTTAGGATATGTTGGTGCCTTTGGTTGAGGTCCCGGGGGCCTCGGGTGTGGTTCGGATGCTTGACGGGTAATTTTTAGAACTTACAAAATTGCAGAAAATCTATCAGTTGATATCATTCTTCGCGTTCGCAACTCCTCGTTCGCATTGGCGAAGAGTAATCTTGGAGGAGGACCTGTTACCCTTCGCGTTCGCGTTAAATCACACACGTTCGCGTAGCTTTGCCCTTTTCCTTCTTCACATTCGCATCCAAGCCCTCGCATTCGCGTAGTATTATTTGGCGCTGAGGGCTGTGAATATTTTTCCTCATCGCGTTCGCGTAGCTTTGGAAGTTCACCCTTCGTATTCACGTACTGGTTCACTCGTTTGCGAAGCACATTTGAGCAGTATTCATTTTTCCTTCTTCACAAACGCGAAACTTTCTCCGCGTTCGCGATGCATTAGATACCAGGGCAGATATAAAATTTCAAAAACGATGGTTTAGCCATTTTTAGCAAAACATAAGCTTTAGAGCTCGGATTTAAGCGAGATTTCGAGGGGTTTTGGAGATATCGATTGGGTAACGATTCTAAACTCTTTTTTGCTTGTAGCCCACTAATCTAAGCATGAATTCCTCTTTTAATTTCGGATTTTGAAAGAAAATTTGATAAAACTTCATAGGCCGAATTATTGAGTTTTGATGGGGATTTTTACATCCGATTTGAGAGAGTTTTATACGGTTAGACTCGTGTGAGTGTGAGGATTCTCAAAATATAAACTTCACCCGATTCTGAGACGTTGACCTGAGGGGCATTTTGGTCATTTTGCATAAAATTACGTATTAGCTTTGAATTAAATCGTAGAATCAGCTGCTTTAGATATTATTTACAATATGCAATTGAATTGAATAGATTTGGGCCATTTGGAGTTGGATACTCGTGGCAAGAGCGTGGTTTCTAGTTGATTTTGACCCTTATTCGAGGTAAATGGTTTGTCTAACCTTATGTGGGAGACCTTTCCCCTTAGGATATGATATTTGGTAATTGAATGCCTTGTAAGTGAGGTGACGAGTGCGTACTTGAGCTAATCGTTGGAAATCCGGTTTTACTTTAAGTATTTAAACCGAGGACTTGCTTACTTGTTTTATTCTACTTGCAAACATAAACGGTGTTAGTTTAGAAGAGCATGTTTAGTTGAATTAATTGCCTATTTGCTTAAAAGTGCCTTAATTGCATTACGTGAAGCATGTTACTCTAGAATTTACTGTTTACTTATTATGGACTTAGTATTTATTTTGATGTCCTTGAGCTGCTATCGTATGTTTTAAATTGGGACTACGGGACGGTAACCTGGGGGATCCCATGTGCGTAATTATGATCTGGATCGAGGTGCGGGATACCAAGAGATCCCTGGCATATGTATTAAGGATACCAAGAGATCCTCGGGATACCAAGCGATTCCTGGCATATGTATTGAGGATACCAAGAGATCCTCGGGATACCATGTGATCCCTAGAGTGTATATTGAGGATACAAAGAGATCCCGATTATTTATCTTGTTGTGAGGGGTATTTCCTTGTAGTTTGCCTTTATCTGTTATTGCACTATTATTATACTGTGTAGATCTTTATTATCAACTCTTTGTTTTACTGTTTATTGTCCTGTCTTGCCATTATATATATATATATATATATTTAGTTATCTTAGTGGGGCGCTGACCTTTCTCGTCACTACCCAACCGAGGTTAGGCTTGGCACTTACTGAGTACCGATGTGGTGTAATCATGCCCTTTCTGCGCATGTTTTTCATGTGCAGATCCAGGTACTGCTGCACAGTCTTATCATCCTTGAGGCAGGGAGAGCTTTGGAGACTTCGAGGTACATCATACTGTTGATGCAGACATTCTGGAGTTAGAGCATTTTACTATATTTCTCTCAGCTTGTGTTCCCGTGAATTTCCGGGTTGTGGGATACTATTGTAGAAGTTTGTGATATTGTGTTGTATGTGCCAAGTGGCATTTTACATTTCGTTTTCGTTTTGTTAAACCTTGGTTTTAAGTTATACTTTCTGCACTTGTTAGGCTTACCTAGTCGTAGGGACTAGGTTCCATCACGACAGTTCACGAAGTGCGAAATGTGGTCGTGACACAATGCCATGTATCTCAGAGATGAATCATGTACTCACACTCTTAGAGTACTCAATCTCATTGTTTCAGACTTTCCACTTATCAATGCTCAATGATAAGTTGCTATTTACCAACATATCTTATCTTTAAACTTATATTTTTTCTATGTTTGAGTGATAAAATCTTGTGTTTAATGTCATTTACTTCTATTTTACAGTTTGTATGTGATTTAGAAGTAATGGTGAAGAAACCAAGTGAAAAAAAGTTAAAAAGGAGCTAAAATGGAATCTTCCAATTATTTACTCTTCACGAACGCGAAGGTACAACGCGAACGCGAAGAAGCAGGAAGCTAGACCATCGCAAACGCGAAGAAGCAGGAAGCTAGACCATAGCAAACGCGAAGTACCCATCGCGAACGAATAGATTTAGAAACCAAACCTACGCAAACGCGAATGTCTGGCTGCGAATAAGATGAAGAAACTGGGCGAGAAAACTGGGTAGTTCTAGAATTTCACATTTTTCACCCCAAACCATTTAATACCCAAACTAGCTCATTTATAAATAATCATTTGGCTTATTTTCTGTCTTAGGGCTAGAGAGAACATTTTTGGAAGCTAGGGTTCATGTACTTACACATGGGTTTTGAAGATTTGAAGCTTGTGGCTAAGAATTTCTTACTCCTTTGTACTCATTTCTTCATTTTCTTGCTTTGTATTGAATATCTAAGTGTGTAGTATTTATTCCAACACTTGAACCTTGTTTAAGGAAATATTCATTCGGTTGAAAATGAGGAGAAGCAAAACTTTGCACTTGAGGACTTGAAACAAGGTTTGGCTCACAATGATGAACATCTCCGCACTTTGGAAGAGCAAATGAAAATATCGGTTGAGGATCACTATGCCCACCAACTTGAGAGTGTGGAAGGAAGTCATGAAGAGTTCGATTTCGACGAAAAAGTGAGCTCTACTATAAGGAATCAAGAATTGAACATCTGAAAACCGACCCCATGAGTGTTATTGATGCCTATAAAAATATGAAATTAGAGTCAATCGGTGTAAATGAAAATTTGGTTGAGATTGACTCTAGTTCGGGGAAAAAAGAGGATGTCAAAATTCGGGAAAAATTGCAATTTAGAGGGTTGATGTCACATTCCATGCATTTTTCAACATTGGAAATATGTGGTGAAATGGGAATTGAACTACACGAGTCAATGAGGTATTGCGAGGAGGAAATACAAAGTCCATACATTTTACAATTTGAGGGAACAAGAAGGCAAAATGACATTCCTCACATGAAAGCCAAGAAGTGAAAAATGAAGAAATTAAGTCTTGGCTTGATCACCAACTTACCACGCAATCGCAGTTGACTGGTAAGTTTTGATTCAAATGAACTGGAAGGTATTACTCACACCCATTTTTCACCCAAACAATGAACAAAAATCCCCTGCTACCCTAATCCAAAATCAACTTCGCGTCAACTTCCATTGCATCATTCCTTCATTATCCTCCAGGTATGCCAATTCCCACCTCAATGCTCAATTTTATTTTCAATTATTATGGTGAATTAGATGGTAGACAGTCCTATTTTCAAATTTTAGGGCTTGAAGTTTTATTTGCTTTGTCAAAGGTTAATGATGGGTTCTTTTTGTATGCTTGCTTGCTGCGTGAGTTTGGTTTAGTAGCAGGGTCTTGTTGTTGAAAGATTTTTGGGTTAGATGTGTTCTTAATTGGCTGACAAAAATGAACAAAAAATAGAAGCACATAACATGTTCACTTAAATGCCCAAACAAACTCTTTATGGGTGAAGAAGAAGACCCACGCGATCGTGATGCATCATTCCGCGATCGCCATATGTTGAGTGCCAAAAATTGTACATCGCGATGGCGCAAATGCTTCTGCGATTTCGTATCTTTGTGCTGCTTTCTTCTTCACGATCACATGACTTGTTCTGCTATCGCGATTTACTAATGCCCAGGCAGAAAAACAGTTGTAGAGACCGACTTCAAGAATGATTTGGTTGTCATTGAGAGGGCAAAATAAGTCCGTTTTGATCCAGAGCTTATAAATGCACATACAATCCTCCCAATGCTAATAACCTGGTGTACAGGGATCGATCAAAATATTTGGGCACACGATGGTTTGTAGAGCATTTGCATGGTGGAAAGATGCCAAACTAGATAAACCAATCATACAAGGATCGAGTCTTCTGAATTCACTCCTGAGGCCAAAACTTGGCTCTCCATTATCTGTGCTCGAGTCATGCCTTCATGTAATGAGATTGAGGTTACACTTGAGAAGGAAAGGTTGATTTGCGTAATCATAGAGGGCAAACCAGTGAATGTGGGATAGCTCTTTTTTATGAGATAGCTGAGGTTGTTGCAGAGAGAACTAAGAGTCTATTCTTCCCATCACCGATCACTCACTTATGCTATGAGGCCGGGGTGTAGAAGAGGCCTACAGAGAAGGAGAAGAACCCAGAGAAGCTCATCCACCCAGTGCTGAGAAAGGGAGCAGGGAATGCATAAAAGAAAAGGAAGATTGATGTAGCATCTCCCTGATTTGGACAGTTTTCTAACACTACCATTGAGATACCCGATTCTGCCACATATGCCACATAGCCTTGCACTGACATTGTACCACTTGATCAGGGACCTCTCACACTCAAGTATATCTCTCGCCAGTTTTATGGCGTAGGGACATAGGTCTGCCAACTTGTAGCTGGTCATCATTGTGAGCTAAGCCTTGTTTCAAGTCCTCGAGTGCAAAGTTTTGCTTCTCCTCATTTTCAAGAATGGCTCATGTTAAAGTAAATATATCTCACTTCATAAAAGGATAAAAATCATTCAATACATAAACACAACAAGGTATTTAATCCTCACTTTAAATATGAATATTTCCTTAAACAAGATTCAAGTGTTGGAATAAATACTACGCACTTAGATATTCAATACAAAGCAAGGAAGTGAAGAAATGAGTACAAAGGAGTAAGAAATTCTTAACCACAAGCTTCAAATCTTCAAAACCCAAGTGTAAGTGCATGAACCCTAGCTTCCAAACTTGTTCTCTCTAGCCTTAAGACTGAAAATAAGCCAAAAGATTATTTACAAATGAGCTGGTTTGGGGTGAAAATGTGAAATTCCAAGACTATCCAGATTATTTACGAAGGTTTGCTATGCTCAGCTTTCGCGTTCGCATTTTGTCCTTCACGTTCGTGAAGGTTTGGTTTCTGAATCTACGCGTTCGCGATGGGTACTTTACGTTTGCGATGGTCTAGCTTCCTGCTTCTACGCGTTCGCGTTGTACCTTCGCGTTCACGAAGAGTAAATCATTGGAAGGTTCCATTTTGTCCATTTTAACTCATTTTTACTTCTTTTCACTTGGTTTCTTCACCATTACTTCTACATCACATGCAACCTGTAAAATAGAAGACGGTAAGCACACGATTTTGTCAGTCAAACATAGCAAAAATATAGGTTTAAAGACAAGATAAGTTGGTAAAATACCAACTTATCAAACCCCCAAACTTAAACTATTGCTTGTCCTCAAGTAATGAAAGCAACAAAATCTCCTCCAAAGTAGTTAACTCAACAATGCATCCATATCATGCCAAGCCAAAAAGGGTCTACTATAAGCATATACACATGACTTCGATTGGTATCAACAATTATTCCAAAGAATATTAATTACCAAACACTTCTCATGAACTTCATTACATTTCAAGTTCTCAAACACTATGCAAATCAAAGTAATAATCAAGTCGTGACACTAAAGCTTCACAATTTGCCTCTTTATCACAATTAACTTTCTTTGGTCATTCCGTCCAATTGAAAATTGTATTAAATTCACAACTCAACTCTCATGTGCCCTCACATTTAAGAGAGAATCCCACACTCATAAATTTTAATTCAAAACAATACTGGGATATCAAATGGAAAGAATTAGCTCTCTCTTACAAAGATGTTCAAATGCATACAAGTAGTACCATAGGCTTGCCTTCATGTATTTCTCCACTAATGTAGACAACTTGATTCAAAATCAATCAGGACTTAAAGGGTTGTAGTTTAGGCTTTTGGTTAAGGTAGGGCACAATTTTGGTTAGAGTGACTCAAAACCTCCCCAAGCACTACAAAATTTACAATTAAAGTCTACTTCCTTCAAAAACATTTTCCATCCTTTCTTCACTTTTCATTTCACACCTAATATTCCCTTTATTCACAACTTCTTATTATTATTTTATTTTTTTCTTCCTTCCTTTTCATCAAGGAAGGTTTCACTTTTTTTTTTTACCTTCCACCTTTTAAACAACTTCCATATCACAACTTTTCCAACCTTCACCCCCAAACTTAGGATTTTAGCCTATGTTTACACTTTCAAAGTACTTAGGGAGGTAGGGTGCCAAAAGCTAGATCAATAAAGAACAAAGGAATTAATTTTGGAACATGGTTTCCAAAGAACAAGGTTAAAGGCTCAAAATGGGTTGACCAGGGAAATATTCAAGGGTAGGAAATTTAAGGCACAATGTCGGTCCAAGGAATGCCTAATATCCTTTTTCAAACCAAGTTAGTCTATGATTTTGCCTTGAAGCACATTTCAGGCAAGTTCTAGACTACAAGTAATGCAAAAAAACTCACAATAAATCTCACCACACATGGCACATAAACACTCAAGTAGAATACAAATCCAAAATCCAATTGAAACCAATGATTCAAAGAGGTTACATATAGCATAGGAAGCTATTTAGTGAATCAAAGAGCCTAAAATTTAAGTCTAAAAGTCATAAAATCTTTACTTCAATTATGTTTCTTTTTCAACAACCAAAAATTCATATGCCGAGGTTTTACTCATATTGGTACCAAGCATGCCACAACTTGGTCAATGGGCACAAACCTCAACTCAAACCATTAATTCTTCCGAAATTAACATAAGCTATATCTAAACTACAAGACTAATTACCTTAAGAAAGTTTCCTAGCTATCCATCATCGGGGAAAGTCAATAAAAATTTACTAACAATTACCCGGTTCAAGAACAAAGTTGGTGTCCTTGGAAAAAGAATCGTTGTACAAAGAAAACCAAGCATATCACCATAAAACATACTATATATATAAATTTAACAACCTTATAACCAAAATTAAGAAGCTAATAAACATCAAGTAACTAAAAAATAATATATATAAAAACAAAAACTCAAGCATCTAGTAAACATACTAGTATAGAACATCATATGAAAGTACAATAACAATTAATAAACTAAAATATTGATCAATCTACGCAATTTATCACACAAAAATAAGAAAAAAAATTGTTCATGCTCCGCATACATCCATCATATCTAATTGAGTCACCCCCAACCTAAAGTGTTGCATTGTCCCCAATGCAACTAATGAAAACAAGCTAAAATAAAAGAGGTGCTCCCTGAATGGCATCACTCCAAGCTGGAGGTACTGTGAACTGAGAGCTCCATATGATCCTATTCACCATCCTCTGATCCACAAAACTTCCTCAAGGTGTTCATCATCTTTGTCCAGAACTTGATTTTATTCTTTTCATGTGCCCTCTGCTTCAGCTGCCTCCGCTCAATCTTACCCAATTTCGCTTTGTTGGCTTGCTTTTCTTTAATAAGATCTGACAAAGTAGGAACCTTCACTTGGCTAGATGAACTTGCAGATGTGCCCTCTCCTTATGGTCCATAAGGAGGACCAGCTACAAGTTGGCAGACCTATGTCTCTACGAAATAAAACTGGCGAGAGATATACTTGAGTGTGAGAGGTCCCTGATCAAGTGGTACAATGTCAGTGCAAGGCAATGTGGCATCTGTGGTAGAATCGGGTATCTCAATGGTGGTGTTATAAAACTGTCCAAATCAGGGAGATGCTACATCAATCTTCATTTTCTTCTGTGCATTCCCTGCCCCCTTTCTCAGAATTAGGTATTTCCTCATTTTCAAGAATGGTCTCAACCATGAGCCATTCTTGAAAATGAGGAGAAGAAAAACTTTGCACTCGAGGACTTGAAACAAGGCTTGGCTCACAATGATGAACATCTCCGCACTTTGGAAGAGCAAATGAAAATATCGATTGAGGATCACTATGTGAGGAGGCTTTCAGGCCTCGAGTGATATGTGAGGAGGCTTTCAGGCCTCGAGTGATTTGTGAGGAGGCTTTTAGGCCTCGAGTGTATTGAGAGCAGGCTTTCAGGCCTTGTGTTGATATTATTCAGGCTTTCAGGCCTTATTGATAGCGCTTTGGCTGAAGGAGCCCCTCCGGAGTCTGCACACCCACAATGAGCGCGGGGTACCCCTTTGATATGAATAGTACACTGTTGTATGTGTTTCGATCAGGTAACAATGACTGACCAGTCAGGTAACAATGACTGACCAGTCAGGTAACAATGACTGACTAGTGGTAACAATGACACCGAAACTCTTTGGTCAGGTAACAATGGCTGACCGGTTAGGTAACAATGGCTGACCTTATTTGTGTATTCTTGTTCAATTGATATCTTTAAAGAGAATGTTGTTGCTATAATTTCATGGATTCTACTGTCTATTTGGTTTACTGCTTAAGGTAGCCATTATTTGTGCCTTTTTGGGATTTTGTACTTTCAGTTGTTATTCACTTTTATTACTACTGAGTTGGAAGTACTCACTTTACTCCCTGCACCTTGCGTGCAGTTGCAGGTATTGTTCACCCGGTAACGGGTTATTAGCAGGACTGAAGGCCATATTGTGGTAGTTGAGCTAGGTGACCGCCAGCATTCGCGGCACCGCATTCCACTTTTGAATTTCAATTTCATCCTGTATACATGTACTTTGGTCGGTCCAGTAGTAGTGTCCCTATTCATTAGATGCTCGTGACTTGTGACACCCCGGTCGGGTTGTATTGGAATGGAATTAATAATTAAATGCCACTAAGATGTATTTCCTATTCATTATGTTTAATAGCTGTTTAATAATAGGATTTGGGGTTGTTGGCTGGCCTTGTCTTCACGAAAGGCGCCATCACGACCGGGTATGGAATATGGGTCGTGACAAAAACCATACCAACAAGTCTCATATTATAACACAGACCCATTCAAGGCCTCAAATCACACATTACAACATCAGAGCGCCAAATCATGCGTAAACTCAAAATCATTGAACTTTGAAACTTCAAACTTCCACAACCGATGCCAAAACCTATCAAATCACGTCCGATTGACCTCAAATTTTGCACACAAGTCACATTTGAAATTACGGACCTTCTACAATTTCTGAAATCAAATTCTGGTCCCGATATCAAAAAAGTCCACACCCAGACAAACTTTATAAAATTCTAGCTTTTGCCATTTCAAGCCAAATAAAGACTTCCAAATCACAATCTGTATGAGCTCTTTAGTCCATAATCACCCAACGGAGCTAACAAAACATAGGAGAGACGCGAGGTGGATTTAGGCCATAGCTTCCTAGGTGTCCATCTTATCCGTTAGCCAGTGTGCTACCACATTTTCAGGGACAGCAACATGATCGACCCACTTATTCTGGTCCAGGTCAGAGTTCACGGACCCCAGGTCCACAGTTAGAGGCGAGTTCAGTCAGATGATGCCTTAGTTTCCCAAATATGATCGATGTGGCCGAAATCATTTTGGACCATGTCGCTAGGGCTCTGATGCATGTTATGCATGTGGACAGCCAGGTCATATTATGAGACATTGTCCGATGACAGGCAAAGGGGGTATGGCTTAGCCAACGACATCTGCAGGGGCTTCTTCATCTTCGGTACGTCCTCCTAGGCAGAGTTTGCAGACATCAGCTGGCAGGGGTAGGGGAAGGTTTGGAGCTTCTGGTTCAGGAGGTCAGTCACTCGAGGTCTGAAAGCCTCCTCACATCACTCATCATGCCCTCACATATGGCCCTCAGACCCAATCAGTCCAAAGATAGTCAAAAAGCCCCTCGGGCATCAGTAAAACAGTGATACTCAACTCAAATGATAGTTCAAATATCAGTTAAAACTCCAAGTTTGAGTAAAATATAGCTGAGTTCATAAAACAGTGTAAATCACACGGACTGAGTTCAAATAATATTTCAAATAGTGAGGGAAACAGTGATGA
>MU736040.1:196797-240685 GCA_026770625.1 Nicotiana glauca
CTTACCCTAGGACTCACCCATTAACTCCGAATTAATTTTGGGAAAGATTATTTGGGGTTGGGAAAGATTAATTAATAAGAACTTGAGGCGTTAGCCCTCATTTTATAGATTCTACCTAGGTACATGATTGAACAACTTGTATCCATAATCGGGTGTGCCTAATCTCTTAATTGATTTAGGGAAAATTCAATTAGGAAGTCTTGTTAGTCTTTGAAAGAAGTTAATATAGAATTTTTACCTGTGGCTAATTAATATAAACTCCCTCATATTTGCAAAATCGTGAAATATATTGGATCGTTACATGAGTGTAATTCCTGATGCATTCATTTACTTGTTTTCTAGGTTAGTTTACATTTCCGCATTTAGGTATAAATCTTTTCTCAAACCAATTCTTAGTGTTTGGCATTGAATAACAAGTGATAATTCTATTAAATTTCTAATCTCCTACATATTGTGCTCCGTGGGATTCGACCTCGACTCATAGTTGGGTAAATTATATTGCATGCAACCATGTCTATTTACTTTTTCGTAGTGGATTTGGATGTCATCACTTAACCATTAGGTACTGTATATAGCCTGTACGAACTAGGGAAGATCCATCCCGGAATATATACATCCCTGATCATCAATCACTCAGTACCAAGGAAGGCCAATTGGGCCCCATGGAGAAGATCCATCTCTAGGTATATAAATGCATTGGACAAGATCCATGTCCAGGGAAGATCCATCCTCAGTATAGTCAAACGCTCTCACTGGGAGTGTCTATAGACTCCGGAGGTGCTCCTACTACCGAAGCACTATAATCTGCACGGACAACGAGTTCCATAGTATAATATCAGAATTCGCACAAACAACTCACGTGCTGCACAAACAACTCGCGTGCTAAAGTATCAATATAAAAATCCGCACGGACAACTCACGTGTTGTAGTATCAATATCCTCACAATCAGTCCCTCATCCTCACTCAGTCATCAATCTCTCCAATCTCTCTCTCCCGGGCTCACAATATTTTGAAACTAGCCCAAAAATGATGATATGATATATCAATAAAAAACAACAGAGACGGAGATATGATATGCATATGAATGTGTATGACTGAGTACATAAAGCAATGAAAGAAAATAACTCAACAGCATAAATAACCTCGGTGGGTCACAGCAGGATAAACATATAGCCCACACATGGTGTCTAACATGGACCAACGCTCAATAGCTCAAGTACGTAGAAATTCCCTGATTATAGCTAAGGTCAGGTAACTACACAAGTAGCATAGAAATAACGAAGTC
Source organism: Nicotiana glauca (assembly GCA_026770625.1). Taxonomy (NCBI): domain Eukaryota; kingdom Viridiplantae; phylum Streptophyta; class Magnoliopsida; order Solanales; family Solanaceae; genus Nicotiana; species Nicotiana glauca. The sequence goes on from MU736040.1 coordinate 198,084, forward strand.
ACAATTCACACGGTGCATGCCCAGACGCCCGTCACCTAGCTTGTGCGTCACCTCAACACCCATCACATAGCACAAAATTTTGGGTTTCACACCCTCAACACTAAGTTTAGAAGAGTTACTTACCTCGAACAAGCAAATTCCAATACCGAACAAGCCAAGCGATTCTCCAAGAATGCCATCTCGTGCGTAGTGACCTCAGAATGGCTCAAGGACACAAGTTCAAATGATAAAGATCAAATCCAGAATCTGTCCAACGCCTCAAAAACTGACAAAACTCACAAAATCTGAGAACCCATTCAATTATTAGTCCAACCATATTAGTTTCACTCAATTTTGACTCCAATTCGATCTTCAAAACTAAAAAATTCATATTATGAAACATTAGGCCAAAACCCCCAATTTTCTCTTTAAAATTCATCAACCAAAAGCTAAAATCGAAGATAGATTCATGAAATATAACCAAAACCGAGTAGAGAACACTTAAAAATTCCTATGGTGGAAATTGCTTTTAGAAACCCCTCAATCCGAGCTCCATAACTCCCAAAATGCAAAAATGGACGAAGCCCTCAACATAGAGTACGCTATAATCACTGGGCGAATCAATCAATCGTGATCGCGCAATTACCCTCGTGATCACGAAGAAAAAAATGCATTTCCCCTAAAAATACATTACACAATCGCCAAACACAACTTGTTCAGCTCTACAATGCCAATATGTGCACACCTACGCCAATGCGATGCTCGATCCGTAGTAACTTGCACCAACACGGACCTATATTCGCGAACGCGATAAAGAAAGACTCAACCTCAAATTATGCCCTTACGCGATCACATCCCTCAGTTCATGATCGTGAAGAACACAGGGTGCACCAGACACTAGTAAAACCAGCAATGAAGAATGAAGAATGAAGAAAAATGATCTAAAATCAATCTGAAACACGCCCGAGCCCCAATACATAATACAGACCTACTAGAGGCCTCAAAATCAATGAACTTCAATATTTCAAACTTCCATAACCGATGCCGAAACCCATCAAATCACGCCCGATTGACCTAAAAGTTTGCACACAAGTTACATTTGACATTATGGACATGCTCCAACTTTTGGAATCAAACTCTGACCCCGATATCAAAAAGTCCACTCCTGGTCAAACTTTCCAAAATTCCAACTTTCTCCATTTCAAGCAAAATTCTACAACGAACCTCCAAATCACAATCCATACGTGCTCTTAAGTCCAAAATCATCCAACGGAGCTAATGGAACCATCAATAATCCAAACCAAGGTCAAATAATAAAAAATCAAATTTGATCAACTCTTCTAATTTAACGCTTTCTAATTGACAATCATTCTTCCAAATCAATTTTGAATAGCCTGAAATCCAAAATCGTCGATTCACATAAGTCAAAAACATCATACAGAGCTACTTATACCTGTAAACTATAGAAAATGTGAAAGTGATCAAAACGTCTGGTCTGGTCGTTACATTTAGGTATCAAAGGAAGTCAACACAACATGTGGGGTAAGCTTATTCAGATCTATTAGAACACTTTTTGCTACAGTTAAGAGCCAGTCCAACATCAAAGTGAAAAATGACAACAAAACCTCCTTCTAAAAGGATAACTAGCTAGGATCTTGAAGTTTGTTGGAATTCTTCCCTGATATGTATACCTTAGCTCAACACCAACAAAAGATAATAGCTAAAATGTGGAATCCTCAAGATTGTGATCTGATTTTTAGAACGATGCTGAATATAAGAACTGACTAGATTGACTGAGTTGTACAAGCAACTAGAAGTCTTCAAATTATATCACTTGGTTACTAGCAAAAGAGGCAGTTCTGACCCAGGATAACAAGATAAAAAGAGGGATTCCCCTGTGCTCTAGGTGATTTCTATGTGGGGAGACAACTAAGACAGTTAGCCATTTATTTTTACATTGCAGGATTATAGATCAACTGTTGAAGATATTTATTAATCTCAAAGGTATCTTATGGATAATGCCCTCTAAGATTACTAAAGTGCTTGCTAGTTGGGATGAAGCTGGAACTGGATCTAAAAACAGGGATAGATAGAGGATTAACCTTGGAGTATATAGTAGACAACCTGAAAGGAGAGGAACCCTTGATGTTTTAAAGAGAGTAGCAATTCAGTGCAAAAGAACAAATTGAATTTTATACTTCTCTTTTATTTTTGGTGTAAATAGAAGTGCCCAAAAGATACGTGTCACGTACCTAACCCCTAACCCGGTCGTGATGGCGCATCTCGTGAAGACAAGGCCAGCCAGTCCAACACAATACATCTCTTCAAGCAATTAATTAACATAAGACAGTTTAAAACATGAATTAATAGAAATAGGAATTTAAAAATAGCAATAATGGAAAAACTATCCAGACATAGCCCTAACCGAGGATGTCACAAGTCATGAGAAACTAATGATCCTGATACAAGTCTATTAAATGCAAAATTCGGAACAATAGTTTGAAGAACATGGAAATAATAAGATAAGGGAGGCACAGGGGGTGTGGACGCTAACAGCTATCTCGTAGTCTCCGAAACACCGTCTGGACTGGGAGGATCGGTACGTAGGAGCGAAATCTGCTATGCCTGACTCTGCACACACGGTGCAGGGATTAATGTGAGTACTCCGACCCAGTGAGTAATAAATATAAATAATGGCTGAAAGTAAGAAAACACGCGAAAACACAAAGCATTCTATACCGAAGCAGTAAAATCACTCACTTAGAAAAACCTTTTTAGCAAGTAAAACAGGTAATTTGGCAGGTAAATAAAATGTAGAAATCCGACCCTCGGGCACAGTATCAATCACTAAGAATAGTATCAGCCCCTCGGGCTCACTCTCAAAACAATATGAGTCCCTCGGGTTCACTCTTAGATCACAATAGGTACCCGTGCTCACTGGGGGTGTACAGACTCCGGAGGGGTCCCTTACGGCCCAAGCACAATATCAAGCCATCTCGTGGCATCAACTCTCGGCTCTCGGCGACACATCACTCAAGCCACCTCGTGGCATATATATGTATCTCAGGTCCTCGACCTCATATCACTCAGTGGATCCTCACATCTGGCCCTCGGCCACACTGAGTCCGAAAATCATCACAATCCTCTCGGGCATTAGTAAATAAGTAGTTCTCATCCCAAAACATCATTTAAAATATCATTTAAGTCTCAAATCTGAGTAAAAATGGCTGAATTATAAAACAGTGGAAACAACATGACTGAGTTCAAGTAATAAGTCAATACAGTAAGGAAATAGTGATAAAAATCCCAGAAGGGTTCAAATAGTTGGCATGAAGACCAAATATGGCAATCAACCCAAATCATGATGATAACAAATAAGTGTCAGTCAAAAACGCGGTAAAATCATCAATCGGGATAGACCAAGTTACAATCCCCAATAGTAAACGACCCCACACTCATCATCAAGTGTGTGTCTCACCTCAATATAGCACTACAACGTGATATCCGGGGTTTCAAACCCTCAGGACATCATTTACAATCATTACTCACCTCAAATCGGCCAAAACAATAGCTCGTGATGCCCTTGCCCCTCGAATCGGCCTCCACGCGTGTCGAAACTATCCAAAATCAGAACAAATACGTCACAATATGCTAAGGGAACAAAGCTCAAGCGAAAACAATCAAAAAATACAAAAAATCCCAAAACTACCAAAACCCGAGCCCTGGGCCCACTTCTTAAAACTCAAAAATTTTCACATCATTGGATTCCTCGTCCTCCCATGAGTTCATACATACCAAGAACATCAAAATCCCCTCACAAATGACCCTTAAATTCCCAAATTTTAGGTCTCCAATTTTAAGCCCTAGTTCTTCAATTTTAGGCTTAGATTTCATGATTTTCTAGGTGGAATTCACATAAACATCGAGTATTGAGTTCAAAAATCTTACCTCCAAACGTTTCCCCTTGAAACCCTCTTCAATCTCCTTCAAAAATCTCTCAAAATGAGCAGCTTTGGATGAAAATAGACCCGCATTCACGAACAAGTCGACTTTAAAAACATTCTGCCCATGCCTCATTTCCTTCTATGCAATCGCAGAAAATTCCTTGCGATCACGAAGCACAAAAATCTAACTCACAAAATTCACACTATGCGATAGCATTAAATCGCCTGCGAATGCAATGCCCAGGCTCCTTACTCTATGCGATCGCGGACAATCCTCCGCGTTCGCAATGAACAAAACCATCCAGGCCCCCAGGTCAAGTTTACTCTATGCAAACACAGCACTCACTATGCGTTCGTGAAGAACAACCTCCCAACACAATGCGATCGCATGACAAACTCCGTGAACGCAAAGCACAAATGGTCAGCCTTCTCAAAACCTCCTACACGATCGCATGACACCCTATGCGATCGCAGAGAACAAAGTCCTGCAACACCTGAGCAGATTTTTTTGAAATCTCTTAACTCCAAAAACGATCCGATTGACCCCTCGAAACTCACCCGAGGCCCCCGGGACCTTAACCAAAGTCTCAAAAACATCCTAAAATGTTATTCAAACTTGATCCAATCATCAAAATGCCTCAAAAACATCAAAACACCCAAAACACATCGTATTCAAGCCTAAGTTTTCAAAAAATCTTCCGAACTGCGCTTTTGATCAAAAAACCAACCAAACCACGTCCGAATGACCTCAAATTTTACACACACATCTCAAATGGAACAACGAAGCTGCTGCAACTCTCGGAATTTCATTCCAACCTCTATATCAAAATCTCACCAATCAATCGGAAAATGCTGAAATCTCAATTTCGCCAATTCAAGCCTAAACCTTCCACGGACTTCCAAAATGCATTTCGACCTTGCTCGTAAGTCCCAAATCACCTAATAGAGCTAACCAAATCATAAAAACTCCAATCTGAGATCATATTCAAACAAGTTGAATCTTGGTCAAACCTTTCAAATTTTAAGCTTTAAACTGAGAACTGATCTTCCAAATTCATTCTGATTTCCTTGAAAACCAAAACCAATGATTTACGTAAGTCATAATACATCACACGGGGAAAGTCATGCCCGAGAACTGGCGATCAAAGTGCAAAAGCTGAAAATGACCTGTCAGGTCGTTACATCCTCCGCCACTTAAACATACGTTCGTCCTCGAACGTGCCCAGAGTTGTTCCAAAAGCCAGCCAATTGCTGAATAACCTTACCATGCATATAACTGGGGGTGATCCCACGTTACCCTATCTCATATAGGTCCGATAACACATTGTAATTGAAATTACACAATCCAATCTAGCCCATAAACCATAGAACCACATTTTGACTTCTGATACCATCAATACGATCAAAACCTCACACCTATACTCTGAATGGGACCAAACTAGCTGTAATAACCCATGCCTCCAATCTCAGGTGCAATTATATGATATACCACATAACTCAAACACATGTAGTGATAACTTCCATTTACAGCATCTACACACAACACCCGAATACAGGTAGAAACCCCTTATCAACCAAAGTTTCATTCCAACATTTTTATATATGTTGCCAATGATAACTAGAACACGCAATAAGCCATAACCATTTCTTAGATGAACCAGTGAAGCTACGTCTCCTTAGCAATTACCATAGCAAATTTCCGAGCAGAACCTCGAAATTATCCTTCCAACATGCTGAAATTGAATCCGTTCGTTTTCATTAATGATCCCAATGATCTCCTCTAATCCAACACACCACTCTGGTACCATGACACATTAATATAGGTCTAAGCCATAACTTGCATAATGCGCGCACCAATAAGCAACGGTCCGAACATACTCAAATCATGAAAATAACTCAAATGAAAGAGTTGTACCTCAAGCTCACCAGTACCATCACAACACAAGGTTGAGAACCCTTCTCACATCATTGGAATAGAACACATAAATCTAACCCGAAAGGTCATATCTCCACATAACTTCGTTGCAATGCGTGATCCTAATCAAACACTACTTCAGATGAAACACCTCAATTCACTATGCTCAAAATTGACAGCCATGCATAATTTAGTATCTGGAACCAAAGATAATCATTACACCCGCGGTGAAACAAATAACATATACCATGCAAACCGATAGGACATAACCGATACGCCATTCATCGAGCAACACCCAATGACTCTTCCCGCTCGACTTCCACTATGAGACCCCAAATGACCCGCACCATATGTGCCCATACCCAATAAATCATAACACATCGCAACACAGAAAGGTAATCTCCCCAGATCACTAATAAGATCAACAATGGTCGAATCAACACATCCCTCAACAATGCAATTTGGAGCCAACCAAGCCGACTCAAGTTAGAACATGCATCCACTTTGGCCTACCAACGAACTTCTTATCAAGGAAACCTGAAGATGCTTCTTCCACTCCTATAACTCTGCCGGTGCTATACGATACGGTGCCCGACATCGAATCAATACCGAAATTAATAACCTTGCCCGGTGACATACCCAGCCACAAGAAACACCTCAAGAAAATCCTTCACCACCGCAACTAAATCAATAGTAGAAGCCTCTACACTGACATATATCACGGAGGCCCAAATAAGAAAGATAATCCTTCCCAACCATCCGCTAGGTCTTTGAAATACAAAGCCACTCTACTAGGACATAATTCGTCGCACCTCGCCACCCAACCCGTGGCATTTTCGGCATAGCCAACCACGCCGCCTTAGCACAATAGTCCAAAATAACACGACATGGAGACAACCAGTCTAAACCCAATATCTCTTCCAAATCCAATATACCTGGCACAAAAGATCCGCTCGGGTCTCCAGACCCCGATAGTCACTAGACAGTGCCGATACACACAACCCACAACCACAATATAGCCTGAATATAAGAACTCCTAGTCTCCAACTCCATGTAACACACAAATCACCATACTTGATCCCAATTCCGCTGCCCGAATGTCTATCACACCTCAAATATCCAATCATTCCACAAAAGATATTCTAAAATTCCCCTGTGCCATCAAGAAAACTTGAATATCAGCAGTCAATCTAACCAGATAGTGTCGCAATACTATCGAAGTTCCATCAACTTAATCATATTTCCTTTTTCTAAAACATATACTCTCGTCAAGTCATTTCCAATTAGTAATACCACTTCCTCAATCATCTGAGGCTACTCGGTGCCTAAGAGTTTTATGAACTTCCTTTTAGAACTGAACTATAACCCATCTAGCCAAGAACTTCCATTGATCCCATCCAGAAGAAAAATCGCTACACCTTCCATGCTCCTCACACTCGTAGAAACTACACATTTCCAATCACGGTAGGAATCAACAAAAACTCTCCGAATTCCATTTGCAAAAAACTAACTGTCATGACTGAATCCTTCCAACTAAACCAAGCTACGTAAGCCATAAAAATCCTAAGAGCATCGTCACAAAATACTTGTAGAACTCATCACCCGGAACACACCCAAGGAACTAATCATATCCTTACCATACCGGTCCGGTCCACTACCAAGCTATACCATCCACCCCGGTTCCTTCTGATTTACCTTCAATTTGATACTACTTCTTGCTATAACACTTCAATTCCTCAACCCTGACTCACCACACGAGGCTCAAACATAAAACCACACTAACTAAGGCTCATAAGTCCCTGAATACTCGCTTAAATATTTCCAAAAGAACCATGTTCAAAATACCTCCCCAAAGGGACTTCCTGCGAGTCTGGAACCATTAGCTTCCTAATACTGATATATATAGAATCCCACAACTGACATAAAAATGACACAAGTCTCGGCATCTTCTAGATGAAAACTCAGTCCCTAACCACATATACCACTTCAAAATACCCAATTGTTACATGTAGAATCTTGAACACATTAGAACCATTATCTAGAGAAATCCACTCTACTCAAATTGCAATTAGCCTAATCAAACGAACCGAACAACCTGAGCCTCATTACCACTCTGACACTGTGGAATGTGACATCATTCCAATATAACCAAGCAACTTCCTACCCCATGCACCAAGCATTCTTTACCAACAATAACTTAAGACATCCGGTGATTCTCACACACCTAAGAAGCATAATATAACCTTTGTCAAAAAATTTCTTCACTCGAGCCATCCTCGACCTAGACCTCGACCTCCATAAGCCATAACTGACTCACCAACGCGCCTCAAACTACAACCAATATAGCACCTAACCGTGCAATCACCTAACCAATAGCAGACTCCCCCACTTGGCTCTAAGCCATAGATCAAAACACACCCAATAACTCATAATGCATATAATTTATTGATTCCATAATACCATAGTGAGATTAAACTCAATCCTTCATAAGCTTGTGGAAACACAAATCATCTAGAATTTTAACTCTTCTACAAATCTTGCATTCACTCACGTAACAGTTAAGCCCACTCTCTAGACGACCCAATTTAGATTTCAAAACATATTCTTCACTTGTAAATGAGATCTTCTAATATAGAACATAAGGATAACACAACCTTAGAATACTCAGCAGGAGATAACCCACCTGCTTTGCCTCCAACTGACATTTCTGTATACCTTCCACCGTCACAAGCATTGCGCAGTCACTTGCTCTTCTTGAGTCTCGACTCATACCGCGACATGAAATTTACTTCAATCCCAACTAGAAACATGGAAATATCCTTCACATGCCCTGTCATGCCCCAAAATCGAGGGGCGTGATCGGCGCTCGACCGGGTAGCCCCAGTTAAGCGGACCTGGGTGCCTTTCCTAACTCACGTGTTACCCCATGATTTCAATACCCATTATTCAGGTGAAATAGCCATTTATGATTAAACACATTCTTGAAAAATATACATAACATACATGCTTACATTACGTGGTCTACAAGTTATACTGCCCAAATACAAAATATATAAGTACATAAACCACATTTCCTGTCTACGGAGCCTCTAGGGATACAAAAGAGTTTTACAATACTTGTCGCTAATAAGGCTCCAGCTATGCCTTACACAAATACCAAAATAAGACTCCGAGAAGAAAAGCGACACGAGCCACGCAGGGCCCCGAGAGGAAAGGGGATCACCAATACATCTGATGATAAGATGGAAGAGGTTATACTGTCGGTGGATTGGAGTGTCTGCTATAGAACCACCTACAATCATAACAAGAATGTAGCGTCCCTAACAAAAGGTTAACAGTACATTTGAATTGCATTGGTATGTATGAACAAACTTTACCCCAAGTAAAATCAATCAATACACAGACAACAAACTATAATAGAATAAATGATCAAAGCCAATAAGTTTCACAATCTCTCTTTTTTCCCTTTCAACATCATCTCACACTCAAGAGTTTCATACATTTTCATTTCTATAGTGAATATGATCACTTTTCCACCCTTATTACCTCGGCCACCCTTATCACCACAACCCACACCTTATAACTTCGTATTGTGGCGCGCAACCCGATCCCACCGGACATTCACATTTAACACAACAAAAATAGTTTACAGTTCAATCACGACTTCTTTCCATCATTTATTTCACATCCCTTACCACATAAAAACATTCACACACACTTGGTTTGTTGCCATTTATTCACACCGTCTTATCAGAACGTTAACCAACAATGTTCATGGCAATTTAGTCACAAGAATTCATGAAATAGGCCATTTTGCTCTAGCACCCGTGAAGCAAACAAAATTCACAAATAGTCTACATAAGTAACGCATACCAATTATTCATACACCAAACATGGTGACTTTACAAAGGTTAAAGTTAGACACACATATCTGGAGTCGAATTTCCCTTTTTAACTTCTACTTTCAATTCACCAAACAGCCTAGTACCGTCAAACTAGTTCACAAGCTAACACATATATCTTAGAATTGAAGTTCACAAATAGAACCTGAACTTATTTAGGTGATCAACCGCTCCTTTTTGCAAATCTTTACTTCTACCCAATTCCTCTTACTAGATTTTAGATATTAAAGAACATGCATGTATGGTTCAACTTATATTTTTCAAGAATCAATGCATGAGAATCCCCCTTTTTGTTTAAATCTGAAAACCAATGAAAAGGGTTGGGGATTTTAGATGCAAGAACGAAGATGAAGATAATTACGCAAAATTTTCGAGCCTGGGTGACTTTGAAAAATCAAATTGATGAAGATAAGACTTTCTTTCTCAAGAACCCTCTCTTCCCTCTCTCTAGTTTTGTTCAGAAATATGTTAATTGAAGGGTTGTGGTGTTTTATTGAAGAAGGGGTCGGGTTTAAAAATTAGAAAATTATAGCCTCGAGTGAGGTATGCGATTGCAAAGAGGAAATGCGGTCTGTAGAATTGACCACAAAAGTACTCCAAAACTCTAAATATTTCTATTTGGATTTGCGGTAGAAATGCGACCTGCATACCAATTATGCGATCGCATAATGGACCGCATTTTGAACTCAATTTTGACTAACATCCTAACTCACTTTGAGACATAAATCCAGTCTGCATACTTGATTTGCGAACGCATTCTGGACCGCATAATAGCACTTTTCTGGAAAACTTTGATTCTTGATTTTTAAATGCTAGATCAGTACAATGGGTCTGAACCGCGGCGAGCAAGAATTTTACACATTCCTAACACATACTCGAAACTTGGCATTACGAACTACTAGGTTTTGAGTAAAGTTTTCACAGGGCCTTAATCCTCCCCCACTTAAAATCATTCGTCCTCGAATAAGGATCAAGGGTAACTTATTAGGAGTTCTTATGAAATCTTCTGCCTTCTGCAACACATTTCCAAAAATTTTGCAAAAGTTTCCTTTGTAATTAGACTAATCTACCTATCAAAGAGCCCCCGAAACACATTTCCAAGCACCATTACACAATTCCTATTATCCTTACATCCGGCATACCATTTATTACCTCCACACTTGCACATAATTTGATCACTTAAATGAGTCCCATACAGTTCAACCACTTCAATACACTAAACGCATTTCAATTAATCATTACTTATCTACACTACTATTAATCATTCACTTATCGCATGAGTTTTTACAAAACTTTCATTTACCAAAAAGGGTTTGACCATGACTCAAATAATCACAACACATACAATTCTTGCACAACTTCAGAAGTTACAATAGTAAAGCATTTAGGGGAAAAAATGGGGTGTCTTTGCACCAAATTGTACACAACATCAGTTTGCTTAGAGATAAGAGTTCGCACGATCACTACCAGACTTGTTCAAACAGATGGGGATATTTTTCTTTTATTTCATTTTTCGCTTCCCACGTGGCTTCCTCGACTCGTTGACTTTGCCATAATACTTTAACTGAAACAACTTCCTTGTTTCTCAATTTACGGACTTGCCTACCAAGAATAGCAACCGAAATTTCTTGATACGATAACTCTTCATTGACCTCGATAGTCTCAACTCGCACGATGGTGGATGGATCTCCTACCACTTTCTTTAACATAGATACATGGAACACCGGGTGCACTAATGACATTTCAGGGGGCAATTCCAGCCTATAAGCCACCTGTCCTATCATTTGAATGACCCGATACGGCCCGACATATTTAGGACTCAATTTCCCTTTCTTCCCAAAATGCATGACTCCCTTCATAGGAGATACCCTCAAGAACACCCAATTATCTACTTGGAATTCCAATTCTCTTCGACGAATGTCCGCATAAGATTTCTGGCGACTCTAAGCAGTTTTAATCCTCTCCCGAATGATTTTAACTTTTTCCATAGCCTGGTGCATGAGATCTGGCCCTAATAATTCTGCTTCACCCACTTTGAACCATCCAATCAGAGACCTATACCTCATTCCGTACAATGCCTCAAATGGGGCCATCTGAATGCTAGCATGAAAGTTGTTATTGTACGCAAATTCTATAAGTGGAAAGTGATCATCCCAATTACCTTTGAAATCCAAGACACAAGACTGCAACATATCTTCAAGCATCTGAATAGTCTGCTCCACTTGACCATCAGTCTGTGGATGGAAAGTCGTGCTAAGATTCACCTGAGTACCCAAACCTTGCTGAAACTTCTTCCAAAAATTAGCTGTGAACTGGGCCCCTCGATTTGAGATAATAGAAAGTGGAGTGCCATGAAGCCTTACTATTTTTTGATATACAACTGAGCATATTGTTCTGCAGTATTGGTGGACCTGACTGGCAAGAAGTGAGCTAATTTCATAAGTCGATCCACAATTACCCAAATCAAGTCGAACTTGCGCTGAGTGCGAGGTAACCCTACCACAAAATCCATGTTGATCATCTCCCACTTCCACATTGGTATCTCCATAAGCTGAGTTAACCCACCCGTCCGCTGATGCTCAGCTTTTACTTGCTGACAATTCGTACATTTAGATACAAATTCTGCCACACCCCTCTTCATACCGTTCCACCAATAAATTTCCTTGAGATCATGATACATTTTCGTAGAATTTGGGTGCACAGAATACCTGGAATTGTGAGCCTCCACCATTACCCTCTCCCGAAGATTACCCACATATGGAACACATAGTCTACCTTGACATCGCAATACACCATCATCGCCGCCGAGTGAAATTGACGAAGTCTTGTTATTCAAAGCTGCCTCCTTCGTTTGTGCCAATGTCGGATCAATAAACTACTTTTCCATGACGTCCGCTACAAGTGACGATTCTGCTCCATTGTGCACCATAATATTCAGCTCGTCTGAGGTCGAAATACAAACACCCAGACTGGACAATTAATAAACCTCACAAGCCAAGGGCCTCTGATCCGCTCCCAAATAAGCCAAACTACCCATAGACTTCCGACTGAGAGCGTCGGCCACCACATTCGCCTTCGCTGGATGGCATAAAATGTCCATATCATAATCCTTGAGCAATTCTAACCACCGTCTCTGCCTTAAATTCAACTCCTTCCGCTTGAACAAATATTGGTGGCTCTTGTGGTTCGAGAACACATCCACATGGACCCCATAAAGATAATGCTGCCGCATTTTCAAGGAAAACACAACTACCGCGAGCACCAAATCATGCGTCGGGTAATTCTTCTCGTGATTCTTGAGTTGCCTTGAAGAATACGCTATAACCTTCCCATGTTGCATCAACACACACCCCAAACCAACCCTGGAGGCATCGCAATAAACCACAAATCCTTTTGTGCCTTGCGACAAGGTCAATATCGGCACCGAGGTCAACCTCGACTTCAATTTTGAAAACTTTTCTCACAAGCGTCGGACCATTGGAACTTAAGTGCTTTTTGCATCAACTTAACCACTGGGGAGACGAGATTAGAGAATCCCTCCACAAACCTCCGATAATACCCTGCTAAACCCAAAAAGCTACGGATCTCCGTCGGGGTTGTGGGTCTAGGCCAATCTTTCATTGCTGCAATCTTCTGGGGATCCAACTGAATCCCTTCACTGAAACAACATGTACCAAAAAGGTAATGGACTCCAACCAAAATTCACATTTCAAATATTTTGCATACAATTGGTGCTGATGAAGAGTTTGCAGAACGATCCCGAGGTGATCAGCATGATCCTCCCGGCTCCGCGAATAAATAAGGATGTCATCAATGAAAACAATTATGAAGGAGTATAGAAATGGCTTGAAGACTCAATTGATAAGATCCATGAAAGTTTTTGGGCGTTGGTTATCCCAAAAGACATGACCAAGAATTCAAAGTGACCATAGCGAGTTTTGAAAGCGGTCTTAGGAATGTCCTACTCTATGATCTTCAATTTGTGATACCTAGACCGTAGATCAATTTTGGAGAAGAACCTTGCACCTTGCAATTGGTCGAACAAATCATCTATCCGAGGTAAAGGATATTTATTCTTGATGGTGACTTTGTTAAGCTTCCAATAATCAATACACATCCGGAGCGACCCATCCTTCTTTCTGACAAAAAGAACCGGAGCACCCCACGGCGACACACCCGGTCGAATGAACCCCTTTTCTAATAAATCCTTCAGTTGCTCCTTCAACTCCCTTAACTCCATTGGAGCCATTCTGTATGGTGGAATAGATATTGGCTGTGTATATGTCAATACATCAATACCGAAATCAATCTCCTATCTGGCGAAATCCCTGGAAGCTCGTCCGGAAACACTTCAAGAAATGCATTCACGACTGGCACAGACTCGGGGACGGACACTTCTGAAGTGGTGTCCGCCACCCGGACCAAATGATAGATACACCTCTTCTTAATCATTTTTGAAGCCTTAAGGTAAGAAATAAATCTACCCTTCGGCAGCACACCATTCCCCTTCCACTTAATAACTGACTTATTAGGGAACTCGAGCCTCACGACTCTCGTTCGACGGTCAAGTTTAGCAAAGCACAAATAAAGCCAGTCCATTCCCATAATCACATCAAAATCCACCATTCCAAGCTCGATAAGATCGATGGTGGTAACACGACCACATATCGCAACAACACAACTCCTACAAACTCGCGCAGCTATAATAGAATCACCAACCGTAGTCGATACGGAGAATGGCTCATGAAGTTGTTTGGGTTATATCCCAAAACTTGAAGCAAGGAATGGGGTAACATAAGACAAAGAGGACCACGGATAAATAAGAGCATAACAATCAATGGCCTGAACAGACAAGATACATGTAACAACATCTGGAGAAGCCTCTGTACTTTTGGCGACCACTCAAAGCATAAAACTGACTGGGTCCACCCCTACTACGAGCTCTACCCCTAACTGTACCACGCCCTACTGGAGCTGGAGGGCGCACGAATGATGTGGTGGCTGAAGAATCGGATGACTAAGCAAATCCCCTACCCATGCCTTGATTGGGCGTACGACAGTCCCGCTGGATATGACCCCTCACCCCGCATCTATAACACACCGAGATATCCAAATAACAGGTCTCGGAATGGAACCTCCCACACTTGGAGCATGGGGCCCTCCCTTGCTGCTGTGATCTCCCTTTGTCTCTCTAGCTCTCTTCTTAGATGCCATTACTGAAAATTTCCGAACAGAGCATGAGCTAGACGTAAATACTTTCACGTTTCACTTCACCGCACGATATAGAATAACAAAGAGGAGGTTAATTTCTTAAATTTCCATGTAGCCCCCTACTTATAAATAAGTTCGACAACACACCAATAAGAAGGGCTCTACTAGACACGGCTCCGAGACATCGTAGGACCTTTTTAAAACGTTAGGCTCTGAGACCAAGTTCGTCATGCCCCAAAACCGAGGGGCGCCACTGGTGCTCAACCGGGTAGCCCCAGTCAAGTGGACCGGGGTGCCTTTCCTAACCCATGTGTTACTCCGTGATTTCAATACCCATTATTCTGGTGAAATATCCATTTATGATTAAACACATTCTTACGAAATATACATTGCTTACTTTACGTGGTCTACATGTTATACTACCCAAATACAAAATACATAAGTAAATAACCCATATTTCCTGTCTACGGAGCCTCTAGGGACACAAAAGAGTTTAACAATACTTCCTGGTAACAAGGATCTGACTATACCTTTGTCAAGACCCCAACCCCGGTCGTGATGGCGCCCAACACACTACTAGGCAAGCCCGACCAATTTAACAACCTTAACCATTTCTATACAATTCATGATTAATTAACACAGATAAATTACTAAGTCATAATACTGGAAATCTGAAATAGAGTTAAAAATATGCAGAATCCCAAGTAACAATACTACTGCATAGCCTGAAGAATCTGGTGCAACAAGTCTGAGCCTCTAATACATGAGTATCAACGTACTACATATCGTTCTAAAAAAGTACGAAATAAAGCAATAAGATAAAGGGAAGATCAGGGTTGCGGACGTGATGCAACTACGTTGATGCTCCCGAATGTGTGCTGCCCAGTTAGAAGTCCTCAACAGCCTCAGATGCACCTGGATCTGCACGCAAGGTGCAGGGAGTAATGTGAGTACTCCGAACCAGTGAGTAATAAACATAAATAAAGGCTTAGAATAAGAAATCCTAGATAGGCACATTGTAATCTATAAATACAGCAATTTAAACCAAGTAGTATAAAATTAGTAAACCAATGAAAACAAATTATGGAAAAGCTGCAACATATAAGCAAATAAATAACAATCAAATAAGGAATGCAACACATAGTACAGTACTCTCTAGTACCCGCTGCGGCGTGCAACTCGCTCCATTATTTATCGTCGATGGCACTCACTAGGGGTGTGCAGACTCCGGCAGGGGCCCCTTACGGCCCAAGTGCAATAGCAGGTCATCTCGTGGCATAAACTAGGCCCTCGGCCTCATATCATTATCAATATAATACTGCTGCGGCACGCAGCCCGATCCCATACTCAGGCTAGAATCACATAAGCCCTCGACAATAATAAAATAGTAGTTCTCAGCCCAAAATAGCGTTAGAAATATCATTTAAGTTTCAAATATGAGTAAAAGTGGCTGAGTTTGCAAACCATTTTTTAACAATAAGGCCGAGTCCAAGTACTTTGTCAAAATAGTTAGGAAACAAAAATAACAACCACTGAAGGGTCCAAACTGTAGGCACGAAGCCCAAATATGACAATTTATCCAAATAATGATGATATCATGCAAATTTCAGTCAAATACATAGTAAATTCATCAATCGGGACGGACCAAGTCACAATCCCCAAGGGTGCTCTACCCCACGCTCGCTACCCGGCATGTAAGTCACCCCAATATAGCACTACGATGTGCAAATCTGGGGTTTCAAACCCTCAGGACATCATTTACATCTATTACTCACCTCAAGCCGGCCAAAACTCTAGCTCGCTATGCACTTGCCTCTCAAATCAGCCTCCTCGCACGTCGAATCTGACCAAAACCACAACGAATACGTCACAATATTCCAAAGGAACAATACCCAATCGAAAACAATCAAAAAATATTAAAAATCTCGAAATTGGCAAAACCCGAGCGCCGGGCCCACTTCACAAAACTAAAAAAATTTCACATCACCGGGTTCCTTATCTCGCCACGAGTCTATACATATAAAGAAAACCAAAATCGAAGTCAAAATGACCCCACAAATCCCAATTTTTGCTCTCTTATGTTTCAAGTCCTAAACCACAATTTTTTACCATTAATTTCGTATGTTTTCAGCCCTAATCCATGTATTTGCACCATAAAATTGTGTTTTGAGTCCAAAAATCCATACATTATCGAAGCTCCTTGAAAACCCTCTTCAAAATCGCCCACAATTCTCCAAGTCCGAAGTTAGAATGAGAAACCCTTCAAAAATTCGCGAAGATGAACTTTAATACCTTCTGCCCAGACATCATCGCTTCTGCTGTTAAATTACCGTTTCTGCGGTCAACATTCCGTTTCTGCGGAAATTCACTATGGTCCAGAACTGCTTCTGCGGTCGAAATCCCGCATATGCGGCACCCAATTTACACCTGCGACTTCCCCTTCCGCATCTGCGAGACCACTTCTGCGGTCCCAAATCCGTAGAAGAGAAAATACTAGAAGCAGCAGCAAATTTCAAATTTCACAAGGCCAAAACTTCCCGTTAACCATCTGAAATCACCCCGAGGCCCCCGGGACCTCAACCAATAGCACTAACACCTCCTATAACATAATTCAAACTTGTTCCAATCATTAAAACACCTCAAACAATACCAAAACCATCAAATTACATTGAATTCAAGCCTAAGTTCTTCTAAAACTTCCGAAACACGCATTCGATCAAAACCCCAACCAAATCACCTCCGAATGACCTTAAATTTTATACACACATCCCAAATCACTTAAAACAAAGCTACAGCAACTCTCAGAATTCCATTCCGACCCTCGGGTCAAAATCTAACCTATCAAACGGAATTCGCCAAAATACTATCTTCGCCAATTCAAGCCTAATTCTACATCGGACCTCCAAAATCACTTCCGATCACACTCCTAAGTGACAAATCATTCCCCGAAGCTAACCGAATCATCAGAATTGATACCCGAGCCCTCTAACACATAATTCAACATTCTGTTGACTTTTCTAAATAAAGCCTTCCTTAAAAAGACTAATTGCCTCATTTCCTTCAAAAATCAATACGAACTAACTCGATCACATAATACACTAATAATGAAGTATAAAGAAGCAGAAAATGGGGGAAACAGAGTGGTAACTCATGAGACGACGCGTCAGGTCATCACATCCTCCTCAATTTAAATAAAGCTCATCCTCGAGCGAGTCACGAAACATACCTGAAGCCTCAAACAGGTGGGGATATCTGCTCCGCGTCTCCTTCTCGGTCTCTCAGGTAGCCTTCTCCATGGGCCGACCTCTCCACTGCACCTTCACCGAAGCAACATCCTTTGACCTCAACTTTCGAACATGACAATCCAAAATGGTTGTTGGCTCTACGTCATAAGTCAAATCACCATCCAACTGAACCGTACTGAAATCCAGAACATGGGACGGGTCCCCAATATACTTCTAGAGCATAGAAACATGGAAAATCGGATGCACACTTGACAAGCTGGGTGGCAAGGCAAGCTCATAAGCCACCTCCCCAATCCTCCTAAGTACCTCAAAAGGCCCAATAAATCGCAAACTCAAATTTCCTTTCTTTCAAATTCTCATGACACCCTTTATGGGCGAAACCTTCAATAGGACCTTCTCAGCAACCATGCAGAATACATCCCCAACCTTTCGGTCCGTATAGCTCTTCTACCTCGACTATTCCGTACGAAGTCTCTCCAGAATTACCTTCACTTTATCCAAATCATCCTAAACTAAATCTATACCCAATAGCCTAGCCTCGCCGAGTTCGAACCAACCAACTGGAGACCTACACCGTCTCCCATACAAAGCCTCATATGGTTCCATATGAATGCTAGACTGATAGTTGTTGTTGTAGGAGAACTCTGCAAGAGGTAAAAACTGATCACATGACCCTCTGAAATCAATAACACATGTGCATAACATATCCTCCAATATCTGAATGGTGCCCTCGGACTGCCCGTCCGTCTGAGGCTGAAAAGCTATGCTGAAGTGCACATGAGTGCCCAACTCTTGCTGAACCAACTTCCAAAACTAGGAAGTAAACTGAGTGCCCCAATATGATATGATGGAAACTGGGACACCATGCAACCGAACAATCTCCCAAATATATAACTCTGCCAGCCGCTCTGAAAAATAAGTAGTACAAACAGGAATGAAGTGTGTGGACTTGGTCAGCCTGTCTACAATCACCCAAATAGCATCGAACTTCTTCAAAGTCCGTGTGAGTCCGGTAACAAAAACCATAGTGATCCTCTCCCACTTCCACTCAGGAATAACCATCTGCTGATGCAAGCCACCCAGTCTTTGATGCTCATATTTCACCTGCTGACAATTGAGACACCGAGCTACAAACTCCACAAAATCTCTCTTCATCCTCCACCACCAGTAGTGTTGTCTAAGATCCTGATCCATCTTTGTGGTACCCGGATGAATGGAATACCGCCAGCTATGGGCCTCCTCCAATATCATCTCCCAAAGCCCATCCACATTGGGCACGTAAATACGACCTTGCATCCTAAACACACCATCCTCACCAATGGTCACGTCCCTGGCATCATCAGGCTAAACTCTATACTTAAGGACAAACAATTGCAGATCATCATAATGGCGCTCTCTGATGTGGTCATATAAAGAAGACCGAGAAACCACACAAGCCAACACCCGACTGGGCTCCGAAATATCTAATCTCACAAACTAATTGGCCAAGGCCTGAACATCAACTGTAAATGGCCTCTCCTCAACTGGAATGTACGCCAAGCTCCCCATACTCACTGCCTTTCGGCTCAAAGCATCGGCCATGACATTGTCCTTTCGCGGATGATACAGAATGGTAATATCATAATACTTAAGCAATTCTAGCCATCTCTACTGTCTCAAATTGAGGTCCTTTTGCTTGAACAAATGCTGAAGACTGCGATGATCAGTGAATACCTCACAAGATACGCCATACAAGTAATGCCTCCAAATTTTCAAAGCGTGAACTATAGCAGCCAACTACAAATCATGGACAGGGTAGTTCTTCTCATGGGGCTTCAACTGACGGGAAGCATAAGCAATAACTCTACCCTCCTGCATCAATACACAGCAAATCCCAACTCTTGAAGCATCACAATATATAGTATAGGAACCTGAAGCTGATGGAAAAATCAACACTGGAGCTGTGGTCAAAACCATCTTGAGCTTCTGAAAGCGCTCCTAGCACTCGTCCGACCATACAAATGGAGCACCCTTCTGAGTCAACTTAGTCAAGGGCGATGCAGTAAAGGAAAAACCCTTAACAAACCGGCGATAATAACTCGCCAACCCAAGGAAGCTACGAATCTCTTTGGTTGAGGACGATCTAGGCCAACTCTGCACCGCCTCTATCTTCTTCGGGTCAACCTGAATACCCTTGCTGGACACTACGTGTCCCAAGAAAGCCACTGAACCGAGCCAAAACTCACATTTGGAGAACTTTGCATAAAGCCTCTCCTCCCTCAATCTCTGCAATACCACTCGCAAATGCTCCGCGTGCTCCTCCTGACTCTGCGAGTATACTAGGATATCATCAATGAACACGATAGCAGTCTTATGAATATCTGAATCCCTGATCTTCAACTGGCGATAACCCGAACGGAGATCAATCTTGGAAAATACCCTTGCTCCCTGAAGCTGGTCAAATAAATCATCAATACGAGGCAGAGGATA
Source organism: Nicotiana glauca (assembly GCA_026770625.1). NCBI lineage: Eukaryota > Viridiplantae > Streptophyta > Magnoliopsida > Solanales > Solanaceae > Nicotiana > Nicotiana glauca. The sequence goes on from MU736040.1 coordinate 218,749, forward strand.
CTTGTTCGTCACTGTTGCTTTGTTTAATTGCCTGTAGTCAATGCACATTCTGATTGTGCCATCCTTCTTCTTCACAAACAGAACCGACGCATACCATGGTGACACACTCGGCCGAATGAACCCCTTATCTAGGAGTTCCTGAAGCTACTCCTTCAATTCTTTCAACTCCGCTAGTACCATACGATATGACAGAATGGAAATAGGCTGAGTGCCCGGCACCAGATCCATACCAAAATCAATGTCCCTGTCTAGTGGCATGCCTGGAAAATCTGCAAGAAATATATCGAGAAAATCCCTCACAACTGGAACAGAATCAATGTTAGGAGTCTCAGCTCTAACATACCTCACAAACGCCAAATACGAAAGACAACCCTTCCCAACCATACGCTGGGCCTTCAAGAAAGAAATAACGCTACTATGGACATAATTAGTCATACCACACCACTCGTTCCGTGGTACACACGGTATAGACAAAGTGATTGTCTTAGCATGACAATCTAGAATAGCATGGCAGAGAGATTAGCCAATCCATGCCCAAAATAACATTAAAGTCCACCATGCTCAATAGCAATAGATCAACTCAGGTCTCCAGACCCCCAATAATCATAATACGTGACCGGTACACACGGTCCACAACTACAGTATCGCCCACCAGGGTAGACACATAAACAGGTAAAGAAAGAAACTCCCGGGGTGTACCTAAATAATGAGCAAAATATGAAGACACATATGAATAGGTGGAACCGGGATCAAATAATACATAGACATCCATGTGGCAGACTGAAACAATACATGTGATGATAGCATCTGAAGCAATGGCATCTGCCCAGCCTGTCATAGTATAAAAATGAGCCTGGCCACCGCCTGGTCGACCTCCACCTCTGGGGAGACCCCTGGCTGCCTGAACTCTACCCCTGGATGGCTAGGCGGGTGATGAAGTAACTGGAGCAAACGTCGAGGGATGATCCCTCTGCTGAGACTGACCTCCATGAAGTCGAGGGCACTGCCTCCTCATGTGACCAAACTCTCTGCACTCATAACAACTACCCAGTACTGGAGATAAGGACTGAAGGGAACCCATCGCATCGGAGTGACTAGCAGATGCATTCAACGTAGAAGAACCCTGAGCTGATGGGGCATGCGATGAACTCTGAGCTGGGAGGGCGCCGAGTGAAGATTGGACCTACTGTAACATATGATGACCACAGTTTGATGATGCCCCACGATACTCTGGGCGGGCCGAATGAGTAGGCCTGAAAGAACGACCTCCACCACACTGGAACTGGCCCCTCGACGGAGCATCACTGAAACTGCCCGATCCTCGAAGCCTCTTGGCCTCCCTCTCCTCTCGCTCCCTAAGGCAAACTGACTCGATCTCACCAGCGATATCCACCACCTCCTCAAACGTAGCACCCAATACTCTCTCTCTGGTCATCATAATACGGAGATGGTAGTTAAGGCCATCCACAAATCTCCTAATCCTCTCACAATCAGATGGAATCTGTCACGCCCCAAATCGAGGGACATGACCGGCGCCCGACCGGGTAGCCCCAGTCAAGCGGACCTGGGTGCCTTTCCTATCCCACGTACTATCCCATACTTTTCATTACTTATTAATCAAGGGATTAACCATTTTATAATTGAAATCACCCTTTTTCAAAACACACATAACATACTTGATTACTTAACAAAGTTTACAACTTACATTACCCGACATACAATACATAAGTTCATAACCCACATTTACTGTCTACGGAGCCTCTAAAGATACGACAGGATAATACAGTACTTGCCGGTAACAAGGCTCCAGCTATACCTTACACAAAACCAAAATAGGACTCCGGAATAGAAATGGCATGAGCCACGCAGGGCCCCGAGAGGAAAGGGGCTCACCAATACGGCCATGGAAGATGAAGGAGTGCTACTGCCGATGAACTAGAGTACCTCCTACGGATCCACCTACAATCATAACATGAATGTAGCGCCCCCGGCAAAAGGGACGTCAGTACACAGGAATTGTACTGGTATGTATGAACAAACTTTGCGCCAAGGAAACTCAAGCCATAGAAAAGTAAGTAACAGTAACAGAAACAACAACCAAATACATGAAGAAAGAACAATCAAGCCAAACAAAGAGACAATCAGTGCCCCACAGGTTACAAACTCTCCTGCTGTCTCCTTTCACAATTCCTCATCAATGATTTCACAATTGGTACACATATTGATTTTAATGGCGATTTCGATCGCTTTCCAACCTTATTACCTCGGCCACCCTTATTACCTCGGCCACCCTTATCACCCCCAACCCACAATTTATCATTTTGTGTTGCAGCACGCAACCCGATCCCACCGGACAATTTCATTTCACAACAACCACAATAACAACAATGAACAATTCACAAATATCACAACAATGACAATAAATATTTCACAAAGACCACAACAACATTTCTTAAGGAGTAGCAACAATGATTTACAAGTGTTCCCATAACCATCAATACTATTCCCGTCAGATTCCACAATTCACNGAGTTACTACGACGTTTCATAAATTCTAGCAATCCCAATCTACTTGAAACATAGCAAAATTAAACACAAATTAGGAAGGCATTCATGGTTTCAGCTCCTTGCAGCATTTTATCAAACACTAGTTGGGCGTCTTGATTTTTAATACTCTTTTACAAGATTTTCCTTCATTCCAAAACCCAATCTTTACCTATTTATGTTCATCAATCTTCCCACAACCCTATTTGCACATGCATGCATACATAGTACTACTATACCAAGAATCATACCTCAATGACCCATCTCACAACCTCTACAATACCAACATAACCTAGGTTAGGCACCTATGGCTCCCAATCACCATCCCATGAGTTGCAATGTATGTATCTTACATGAATAATCACCATAGAGTAGTTAGAGATGATAGACATACCTCTTGTAGTAAGAATTTTAAGAATCTCCACTTGTGGTGTTCTTGAAGAATTCAAGGATTTGAAGGAAAATCTAAGGATTTTGAAGATTAATCCTTGTTATTATAAGTGTTTTAGGGGTAGAAATTACTCAAAGTACTCTAAAAACCTTACCTTAGATCATAGGGATGAAATTTGGGACGAAATCCCCTTGAGAGAGCAAGCCATAACCCCATAAATGAGTTGGGAACACTCTAGACCGGTATTGGGGTATTAAAACCTTCCAGGCGCGCGAACTTTTGCCCAGACGCACGAACTTTTGCATACTTCGCGCATTTTTCTGAGTATTCTGCCTCAGACGCGCGAAAAACGCTTGAAGTTTCAAAGTTCGCGCGAAGTTCGTGCGAGTGATACCTGCCCAATAAAATGGTCATAACTTTCTGTATACACCTCCAAATGACAAACGGTTTATTGCGTTGGAAACTAGACTCAAAGGGATTTAATTTGATAGGTTTGTACTCACACAACTCCTTATATAGCTGGAGATATGACCGTTCAAAGTGAGGTCTTGTGCAAACTCATTTACAACTTTCGTCTAATATGCAATTTTCCAACTTGGCTTAGACTTAGGCCTCTCCTTAGACCCCAAATCACTTATAATAAGACTTATACACTTATTAACATATCCAATTGATTTCCATAATATCATAAATCCTTATTTGCACATGAATTAAAATAATTTAGCTTACCTTTGCACGACGAAATCTTAAATTACTCGGAAAAAATTTCCGGGGCCTTACAGAATCATCCAAATATCATGACAGGCCAGCTGTAAAAACCTCATCTCATACTAAGTCACGGTCATATCCCCTTGCGTCAATCACTCAAACTACATACGTATCTCCTCTCTACAGGACTGAGGTACATACATCTCAAGGAATAGAGTGGAGAACTGCTGCCAAGAAAGGGGTGATGCGCCAATAGGCCTACAATTCTCAAAATACTCCGACCAATTTAAAGCAGCCCCCGAGTACTGGAAGGTAGTAAATGCCACACCACTTGACTCCAGAATCCCTACTGTACGGAGCATATGCTGACACTTGTCAAGAAAATCCTGGGCATCCTCGCCCTCAGCACCACTGAATGTCAGAGGTTGGAGCCTACCGAACCTCTCAAGATGATGTTGCTCATCGTCTGGCATAGCTAGAACCATGAAGTCCTGAAGTGGTGCAACCGGCTGAGCTGGAGGTACTCTCGGTGTTTGAAATCCTTGCACTAACTGCTCAGGTGTGCGAGCAACGGGGGTCTGATTGCCTCCCCCGGCCTGTGAAGTAGTTGTTGTAGTGGTGGCTGAAACTGCCTGAGTGAGGCCAGTGCAAACTAATAAAATCTGTGCCAGGGCCTCCTGAAGACCCAGAATCACGATAGGCACAGCTGGTGCCTGAACAGGTGCTGCTGGAGTCTCCACAACTGAAGCCTGATCCTGAGCTTGGGCAACTAGTGGATCAGCAGGTGCTGCCCCGACCGCTCTTCCCCGGCCATGACCGCGTCCATGGCCTCTGGTGGCCTCAGTGGGTGGTATTGGTGGTTGTCTGCCACGTCCAGTATCTCTTGTCCTCACCATCTATGAGAGGAGAATAATAGAAGTTTAGTTCTTAGTTCAACAAAGTCGCACGATAAGAATTTCAAGAATGTGAAGTTTTCCTAAAGGTTCTACAGCCTCTCGAGGATAAATACAGACGTCTCTGTACCGATCCGTGAGACTCAACTAAACCGGCTCATGACTTGCAAGACCAAGTAACCTAGGATCTAATACAAACTTGTCACGACCCCAACCCCAGTCGTGATGGCGCCCAATACACTACTAAGCAAGCCCGACCAATTTAACAACCTTAACCATTTCTATACAATTCATGATTAATTAACATAGATAAATTACTAAGTCATAATACTGGAAATCTGAAATAGAGTTAAAAACATGTGGAATCCCAAGTAACAATATTACTACACAGCCCAAAGAATCCGGTGTCACAAGTATGAGCCTCTAATACATGAGTATCAACCTACTACATATTGTTCTAAAGAAGTACGGAATGAAGTAATAAGACAAAGGGAAGATCAGGGTTGCGGACTTCATGCAGCTACCTTGATGCTCCCGAATGTGTGTTGCCCAGCTGGAAGTCCTCAACAGCCTCAGATGCACCTGGATCTACATGCAAGGTGCAGGGAGTAATGTGATTACCCCGACCCAGTGAGTAATAAACATAAATAAAGGCTGAGAATAAGAAATCCTAGATAGGCACATTGTAATCTATAGATACAGCAATTTAAACCAAGTAGTATAAAATCAGTAAACCAATGAAAACAAATTATGGAAATGCTACGATAGATAAGAAAATAAATGACAGTCAAATAGAGAATGCAACACAGAGTACGGTACTCTCTAGTACTCGCTGCGGCGTGCAGCCTGCTCCATTTATTTATCATCGATGGCGCTCACTAGGGTGTGCAGACTCCGGGAGGGGCACCTTATGGACCAAGCATAATATCAAGCCATCTCGTGGCATCAACTAGGTGCGAGCACGTGATTTTTGCCCTACGAGAACTACTCCCAGATAATTCAAAATAAAATAGTTTTCCTTTGTGTGCAATTTTGTGAATTTTGTGGTATTTTTCTTTTATTGTTTGCATTTTTGTCTGTGCACATTTATTTGTTAAATTAATAAAAAAATACAAAAATATGTTGCATTTTTATTTAGGGTTTACAATTAGGAGTAATTAAGTTTGTTTTACAAAATGAAAAAAATCACAAATATAACGTACTTTGCATTTTAGCATTTAATGTCCAAATTGTGTTATTTTTCTTTTTTATTTTATTTTAATTATATGTGATAATTATTATTAAGAGTTAATTAGTGTTTTTAAGATAATTTTTGGTTTTATAGTTTAATCTAAGACTTTTTGGTTTTAAAATTAGGAAATAAAAAGAAAATGAATGAAAAGAGAACAAAAATGATAAGAAATCGGACCAGGCCCAAAATAACCAGCCCAAACTCACCCCTTACCCGGCCCAGTCGCTCAGACCATCAAAACGACGTAGTTTGATGAAGAAACTACGTTGTTTTGTCATCAAAAGATCTGAGTCATTCAAGCTAAAGAAATCTAACAAACCACAGCCATCACCCGTATTCATTTAGCCTAACCCGACCCAGTCCCCAGTAATAAACCGAACGATACCGTTTTACCCTCCCCTTTGATCTGGACCGTTGGTTCCCTTGGATCCAACGGTCCACGATTAATTACCTAATTTTAATATATCTAACCTTATTAACCCGCCCCCTTCTCATAACCCCCCCTCGAAACCCAAGCCGCCACCGCTCCCCTTCGCCTGAAACTCGGCGGCAACTAAGCCGACGACCACCAAAATAACACCCCTGAGCCACCAAACCACCCTCTCTCCAAATCCATGTCCCTCGTCCCTCGAATCATGGCAAAGCGTCTCGAATCGTAGATCAGAGACGAGCCCTCGTACCCTAAATGTAGCCAATCAGTCCCAAAGTTACACCACTGAACGCCCAAGCTACCCTCGTCCCAAATCCCATGTTAGTATTGCTCGAATCAAGCTAGAACTTGACGAATCCCAAATCGATTGAAAGAGCCCTAGATGAACCAAACCTAGAATCGATCCAAAAAAGGGAAAAAATTTGAGGTCGTGGTCGACCTTAGTCGTGTGTTCTCAGTCGAGAACACTCGATTAAGGTCTGTTTCGACTTTTCAACTGAAACGAAGGGGAGTTTGGTCTGAGATCCTGAGGTATTTTCTTCTCTTTTCTTTTATTTTGTTGCTTACCTGATTAAGTTCCATTGTAGTTCACTATTTTGTCCATTGATTCTTCCTCCTCTTTCGGACCTTTTTCTGGTCCAGTTTTCCTCTGTTGATTAGCATATTGTTGAGTCGATTAACTAGTTTCGTCGATTAGTCCGTTCATGTTTGTAGTTTAGTTGTTCCCTTCGAATTAGTTGATGTTAGTTGTTTTATGTATTACCAGCTTCAGGGCTCCGTTCAGTATAGTGGCAATGTCACTTCATTTTTTCTAAGGTTAGTTTAGAAATTGTGATTTGTTCTGAATATAGTTGGTTATTCCCATGTATCTGTGTCAATCGTGGTTTTAAATTTCGACCGTAGTAGTTCAAAATAATTGTGTTCTGAATCATTGAATCCTTGGTCTTTTGTTTTGGTTCTATTTGATTCAATCTAAGTTCAAGCTTAAACTGTTGATTAAATTTGTTGAGGTAAATCGTAATGTTATGTTTGGGTTCTGATATGAATTGAACTTGAGTTTAAATTCAGCCTTAGTTAATCAGTGGTTAGGTTTCTTACTTAGGTGGATTGGTATAACGGATGGGTTAGGACGGTAATTCACAGTAAGTTCAGGGGGTAATTTGGACTTGAAATTTAAAATGATTGAGTGGGATGCCAGTAAACACTAATATGCCATTAAAACTAATGTATTTGTTTAATAATAATGGGGAACAAAACATAATGGGGAGGTTTAAAGGGAGTGATTAAACAAATAGGCACCCATAACAATTGAATTAAACAATGAAATGGGACACTTAGTAGTGGGGTGCTCAGGGAATATCATGGGTTTCATTTTCTTAATAGGTTAGTGGTAAAACATGCTGGAAAGAGGGGTCTGTTTTGGGTATAAATGAGAGGATTTAGGATAGGGTTAGGGGGGACTGAAAATGAGTATTGAAAGAGAGAGTTTTAGAGCTTAAAAAGATCAGTTTTAGAAAGCAGAGAGGTTTAAAAAAGTTAAACAAATCAGTCTTGAAAAATCAGTTTTGAGAGTCTTGATCAGTTCAGTTGCAAAGTAAAAGAAAGCTAGGCATTCATATTTTTCTGAAAGTTATTAGATAGGGTTCTTCTTTTGGTTCTCTTCTTGGTCAGTCAAAAAGGAGTTTTGGAAAACTGAAAATTCTAAAACTCTAGAAACCTACTGTTCCATTGAGTAGTTGTAGATTGAATCTGATTTCCAGTAGGTCTCTTCACATTTTCTAGTTTTGGTTTGAGCTTGGGTTTACTGGATTCAGTAGTGCCTTCTGGTTGATTTTCCAGCAGTTTTGGGGTTCAGTTGAGACATTCCAGGATCAGTTTGGGTCTGGTGTTGCTATGGTGTGTTCATGGGTTTCGCTTTGATCGAATTAGTGTTGTGTTGGTCTTTTTAAGATGTTCTATTGCTGCTGTTATATTGTTGTTGTATTGTCTGCTACTTACCGGCTGCTGACTTCTCCTTCTTCTTGTCCTATTTTCCAATCCAGGTATATTCCCATGCTCAAGTAACGCTGAAGTTGTATTCACATGTAGAAGACCATTTTTGAAGCTTATATAATGAGAATATGTGTATTTGTATATGGACCCTTACTGTTATTGTTTAGTTACGAGATTAGCTTGGTTGAATCATTTGAGCTATACTTCAATTATATTAACTAGACTATGGACTGTAATAGGGCTGCTATAGACTAAGTGTGATTATTTGGATTGTTTGTTTTTGGTCCGTGAAGGCTTACATTTAATAGATTAGTTGAACTGAAGAATATTTTTCGTAATGATTTGTTTTAGGTGAAATAGGAACCAGTAGTCTTTATCACTTCCACCTCACATAGATCCATAAATGAGACTAGTTTAAATATGAACAAATTAGACAAGGTAAACGGTCAGAATGGTTAGGACTGTGGATATGAAAATTGATTTAGTTTCTTCTTATGACTATAATGAATTTGGCAAGTGGGCGTGCTAGTTTGAATCAGTTTGAATCACAGTTTGGGTTAATATGAGATGTGGGAATTTAAACGTGGGTTCAGCTGTTAAAATCAGAGATTGGCCATGATTGGTTCAAGTTAATTACAAGTACTCTTTTCTTCTTCAACATAAGTGCTAATCAACTTTTGAATTTCATTATGTGGGCCGTTAATATAGTAGACCAAGTCTGGACTCGCACGATTTTTGCTCTGGGCATACGCATGCCTGCTTTAGGCTGTTGAATTTCACTGGGCCAAGGCTTTTGGCAAGACCAGCCTAATTTGTGTAGGCATGGTCATAGTTTATCTTCGTTGGACTTATCCCAGAGCCCAATGATTGGCTTTGGTGCCGAATTATCACTTGGTTCTTGTTAATCCAGTAACAAATTAATTAGGACTTCTTCTTTTACTTTAGAGACAATAAAAATAGCAAATCATAGTCACTTTTAGGTTTGCCTTTTAAGTAATAAATGAGACGAGCCTTGCCAAACAAAAATACATAAATTGCGGGACCTTCAATAAATGGTTAAATAAAACATTTAAAATTCGGGATGGGTCGTTTAGCAAATTTCACGGCCCTCTCCAAAGATAATAACACGCTAGTCACTTTAGGCGCACTTTTAATAATTTTCTTTCTTAAACTAAGGTGCACATTTATGTGACCCAAATCCAAATCTCAACGGAGTCGAAATATGTCAATAACCACGGGTGCATTGATGTGACGTGGTTCGAAATGTATTTTCACGACGTTGCACTTCTCGTTAAAAATAATAATAATAAAAGCTGTTCAAAATTAAAAAGCACATAAGCTAAAACATGTTTCTTTTGAAATCCGATAAATCCAAATACAACAGTTGAGCGACCGTGCTAGAACCATGGAACCCGGGAATGCTTAACACCTTCTCCCGGGTTCACAGAATTCCTTACTCGGATTTCTGGTTCGCGGACTGTAATACAGAGTCATTCTTTTCCTCGATTCGGAATTCAACCGGTGACTTGGGACACCATAAATCTCCCAAGTGAAGACTCTAAATTAAATAATAAATCCCGTTTTGATTGTCCTTTAATTGAAAAAACTACCTTACTCCCTTTATTATGCACCATCCCCGGGGTGTGTAGGGAAAAAGGAGGTGTGACAGCTCTGGCGACTCAGCTGTGGATAGAACCCAGAACGTTTTGTTCAGGGTTCAGAATTCGAGCATAGAATAATTGTTGTGTTTGGATTTATCTGATTTTGTTACATGACCTGCGTTTAACATGCTAATTGACTACTTTTACCGCTTTGATATTTCGTGAACTGTATATAAACTGTGCCGAAAACCGTATGCTCTCTGAGTCTTCTAAATCATGAAGAAGGGTGCACTTCGTGTGACTTCTTTTTTGTAGAGAGTCCACCCCAATTTTAGAACGAGGTTCGGATAAGTTTCAAAGCCGGTGAAGCTTCTGTATTCCCGGTATGCTGCCTCATCCTCGGCTCGAGCTGTCCGCTCGGGTAAGCCAGGTTTAGAACAAACACCCAGGTTTTGAACCTAGAATAACATAGCCCCATGCTGAATCCCTAGTAGGAACGCTTATTTGCATCATGTGCATTTGACTTAGGGGACTCAACACAGGGGTTGGGTCCATCTAGGACAAGCAACCTGAAATGAAAAAGACCATCCTGCTGCATCCTGTTTGTTTTACGCGTTTATTTGCTTCAGACTTGCATGCTAACCGACTTCTGGAAATCGGGAATAACGGAAAATTGAGAAAAAGAGAAAAAGAGAGAATTAGCAGTGTAGAGTGTTAATTACCTGTTTTTAGAAAAATCAATTTCCCAAATAGTGTCGAAACTCTGCCGAATTTCTGAAAAAATGAAGAAAAGAGATATGTTTTTTATTTTGATTTATTTGAAAAACAAAAGAAAAGAGTCTTGTTTTAAAATTTAGTTTATTTTCTTGGCCCGAACTACGCCGGCTTGATTCTCACAGGATGTGAGATACGTAGGAAACCCTCATCGGGTCCAACCTCCCCTTTTGCAAAAATAGCCAAAAAATGTCAAATTTTAATTGTCGTCATAAATAAGTCGGGTGATGCCGCTCTTGTCAAATATAGCTGAATGTTCCCGAAAGGGACTCCGGAAGGCTGACATTGCATAAACCGCCACCCTTGGTTATTTTTTAGATTTTTGGCCGGTTGACCCACACAACCTTAAAATCTTTGTCCCCGAGACGCTGAGAGGCCGTGTTTGCAATACCGGGTCTTTTATCTCAAATTGAAAAACAAGAAAAAGAGTCATAAATAAGTCAGGTGATGCCGTTTTTGTCAAACATAGCCGAATGTTCCCGAAAGGGACGCCAAAGGGCTGACTTTGCATAAACAGCTACTTTTGGCCATTTTTAAGGTTATGACCGGTTAGCCCACACAGCCTTAAAATCTTCGATGTGCTGAAAGGTCATGCTTGAAAAACCGAGTCTTTTATTTTAAAACAAGAAAATAGTCAATTTGTTTTGAGTCAAATAAAGTTTTACTTTTGCTTAAACACCTTAATAAATGTGCAGGATGAGCACAAACCAAATTGAACCATTCACAGTCCTTAGTGAGATCCCTTTACAGCTCCACATGTGGTGGAATGATTTGGAAGAAGGTAACAAAGAAATAGTGGTGAGAATTCTGGGGGGTCTCGTCAATCTACTGAATGTCAAGCCAAGGTCGGACATCACCGAGGCCTTAATACCGTTTTGGGATCTGACCCACAATGTATTTCGCTATGCTAATTTTGAGCTCACACCCACGCTGGAGGAAGTCTCAGGTTATGCGGGTCTGAATGAAAATCTGAGGGGCCAATATTTACTGTCACCAAGACCGGTATCTCCGCACCGATTTTTGGATTTGTTAAATATTAGCCGGAATGTGCAGAATGAGGATTTGTCAGAAGGGTGTTGTAGTCTCCAGTTCTTATATCAATGGTATGGTAATCCTCGGGGTTTTGAAGAACCAAATCTCGGGCTGACTCCCACTGGAAATAGAAACAAGTGGGAGGCAAGGCGAACTTTGGCATTCATAACGGCATTCCTGGGAGTCGTGGTTTGTCCACGCCAAGATAAGAAAATAGAGATAGGCCTTGTAGAGATAGTCGATGTTGCAATAAAAAGGGCCGACAGTACTGTGGTTCCTTTGATCGTGTCAGAAATCTACCGAGCGTTGACCATATGCCGGGAGGGAGGAAATTTCTTCCAGGGTTGCAATCTGTTACTCCAATTTTGGATGCAAGAACATCTTTGCCACCAGGTAGGATACATGAACCACGGGTTGGCCGGATTGAGCTGTATCGAGGGGTTTGAGAAATGAGTAACAGGTGTCGCATTCCCTGAAGGTGCTGAAGCGTGGCTTGCGCGACTGAGGTCATTGACTGTCAATCAAATTGAATGGGCGTTTGGGTGGTTTCCCGCTACTGAGGTGGTATACATGTCGGCCAAAGAATGTCATGTTCTCTTGATGGGTATCTGTAGTATCCAACCATATGCTCCCCATCGGGTACTGCGTCAGTTGGGAAGGTTTCAAGTGGTCCCTACTGATGAAGACCTAAGTAAGCACGTCATTGAGTTGAGCCCGAGAGGCCACATTTCCGGAAGATAAGATTCGAAAGCTATAGAACGAATGTAGATTCCTCGAGCCTAGAACAATGGTCCGAGACCTAGCTAAGGGTGAGGTGGATCCGAAGTACAATGTTTGGTTCAGGAAAAGGTTTTAGATTCCGCAAAGGCCCGCCAAAAGAGCCCATGTCCAGAAGTTTACTAATGATTCACAAGAGCAATGGGGTTGGTTAGCAAAGGAAGAAATCTACAGGGCAGAAATCAGCAAACTGAAACAACAGGTTAGGGACCTGAAATTTGAAAATAGCGTGCAAGTTGATGCCGATAAAGAGGAAAAGAACAAATTGGCCCAAGAATATGAGGCGCTGAAGGCCCAAAACCGACAAATGAGGATAGATGCTGACAACCAACAAAGGAGTCAATCGGATAAAAGATTGATAAATGGACTGAAGAAGGAAATCATTGAGTGCTGGGATGATCTGAAGAAATCTGAGGGTACCATAGCACAGCTCCGGGCACAGTGGGCAAAAATAACATAAGAGCGTACACAGTACTTACGGCATGATTATGAAAAGATCATTGCCAATCTAAAAAGGAAAACGACCACTCTTGAGAAAGAAGCAGCTAAACAAGACAGCTTTTGAAACCAAAAATGGACACTGCTACGACTTATTGGCCCGAATGGAAGACGAAATACAGCAGTTGCAGAATCAGCATCTTTAGGATTTTCAGGTTTTGGAAGCCCGTAATGATCAAATAAGGTGCCTGCTCATAGAAAAAGGTCGAACCAGGGACAATATTAAGACTATCGCCCATGCCATCATTAGGAGATGTCGAATGTGTGAAGACATGACCCGCACTACCTTCTTCTCGGCAGTAATGATTTTTGTCAAGCGGACAATGTATGAACTGGAGCAACTTGAAAGGGATTTTGTACCTAAGCCCGCGGTAAGGCTGAACGATGCCTCGCGGGCACCAACTTTTAAAGCTTTAATGTATTCATAGTTCGAGTATATATTTTCTGTGTTAGAGTCTGTTGTCTGTTTGTCTGTTCTCTTTTCATCAGAGCATGTCAGTAGTCTTTTAGTCCGTATTTGGTTTTCGAAAAATGTTTAGTTTGTAATAAAATGTTTTAGTAATAGAAAATTCCCAAATAATGTTTCTTTAGTTTTGCACTTATGGTCAGAACTACGCACGGTCTGATTCATGCGGGGACATGATACGTAGGCAATCCACATAAGATTCGACCACCATCTAAAAGAAAAGAAAAAATATAGAAAAGAGAAAATGAGAAACAAAGAAAATAAAGGAAAGTTTGGGAGACGTTCAAAAGGGGCACAATTATAAGAAACCGGAATGACGCACGTAACTTAAGCAAATGCATGATAGAAAGGGTTAACTGTCTAGGTGCATTGCATCCTTAATGTGTGTTTACCTATCTGTTAAAAGCCCTAACGCAAACAGGTTGCTCCCATTTTGTTCTTTTTCAATTCCTGGAAGGTGGTTGGTTTATGGTTCTAAAGTAACGCTTCCCTGCAACACAAAGGCAAAAGACGATGGCAAAGAACAATGGAACTGAGTGGGTTGGTACCGATGCCCTAAAATAGTTGGTTGAACAAGACAACGGATTGGTAGAAGAGATAAAAATGTTAAGACAACATGTGGCAGACATGTATCGGGCATGGATGACTGGAAAAGCACCACCCCCGCCACCAACTAGCTTTCTGGACTCTGTCCTTACCCAAACATAGAACAAAATTGCGGATGATCCTCCATACTCTCCAAATCTACCCGCTTATAACAGCTTTCCCAGCCACCCGAGTAGCTACATCACTCGTCGACCAACTATATTTCCCCAACACTGCTTCTCTCCATGGGAATCCCAAAGAAATGGTTCACTTTCCAAGTACCCAGCTCCACAAAATTCTTATCCACCCCCACGAGCGTATCGAAAACCCCCTGGGTCAGGTTTTAAGCCAAATCAGGCATTTAGGAATGAGAGATTGCTGAAACGAGAAAAGGCCCTCGCCCCTATCGGAGAATCTTATGCAAGCCTGTTTGAAAGGCTAAAGCATGCTGGCCTTATTGAGCCGCTCCCCGGATATACTCCAGACCCACGTGTGAGAAGTTTTGACCCTGCTAAAAGGTGTGAATACCATTCCAATGCCTAGGGGCACAATGTTGAAGATTGACGTGCTTTGAAAAGGGAGATAGAGAAAATGATTCAAGAAGGGGTGATTGTGATCAATGACAGTGACAGGGAGAACGTGAATCCTCTCGAGGATGCATTGACTAAAGCTGAAGATGTTGAAGCAGATAGTAGTCTCGACAATATTGATGCAAAGCTCAGTAGCTAAGATGTCGTGCTTTGTAATTGGGAAGACACTCAATTCCTTGGTCAGCCGGAGTAGAGTTTTTGGTGGTTTATTTTGTTGTAATCCGGGTTATTCTTAGGGTTGTGATCCGGATATTGTCTTGTGTCAAACCCTCTTATCCTTCCATTTTTGTCTTAGCGGTTTTCTTAGTTTTGTCCAGGTTCGTTTCAGGTTTATTCTAGGGTTGTACTCCAGTTGTTTTGCATGTATTGTTGTACGAACTGTTTCACCGTTTGTCTAATGTAAATTCCGGTATTTTATTATTTCCAGTCATTTTCTTTGTTTAGTTCTTTTATCCTTTTGTTGTGTCTTTTGTTCAACGCTGATTCTAGTGACATGACATGCGCGCACAGTTTAGGCCTGATCTTAAAAGTTAATCATAAAACCATTGGGAGATGATCGGGGCACTTAAAGGAAATAAGAACTGTTGAGATCATTTGAAGCTCGAACCATGTGGAACCGTGGGCAGATAAAACATAAAGAAACTGTAAATGCAAGTTGGCCAAATTGAAGGGGGTCGTTCATGATAATGAGAGTGAAAGTGTTGTCAGAGGGTACTTTGTCTTTAACATATGAAGAAAGCAAAGATGTTGATATAGCTATCAAGTCTAGCACGATCTGAAGATGTTACAAATCATTGTTTAAACGCGTTGTTTGTAATTGGCGTGTTTTGAAGATTGAATGATGAAGGCATTTTATTCTGCTATCTAAACACTTTCTCCTTCGTTAACCCTTTGAGCCTTATTTGTTTTCTTCCATACCCCTCGTTCGAAATCAGTAGCAAAGATTAGAGGATAAAGAAAAAGAAAAAGAAAAAGAAAACAACAAAAACAACAAAAAACAACAAAAGAGATAAAGAAAAGAAAAAAAAAGAAAAATAATAAGTGGAAAGGAAAACTAGAACAACAAGGAATTGGGGGAACTACGTTTGACCTGATTCCTCAAAGAGGATACGTAGGTGCTTCACGGCTCGGTCATAGTGTAACAAAAATCAAAAGATCCCCAAGCAAGAAACTGGGGCAGAAGTTGTGTTTGATGTAAAGAAATCTAGTTCCAAAGGTTGTAATTTTTTAACCCAAATTTATTTGTTTTGAGCCTTTAATACCCTTTCTTTCTAGCCCTACCAAAATCCCACATTACGGCCCAAAGAAAGACCTTCTTATCAGTCTTCAAAAGATGCCAAGTCAGGCAAATGGAAGCCGAGAATAACACTCTTATCCCCAGCAGAAAAGTAATAAAAGGAGAGTCTTATCGGTGAAAACCTTCACAGGCACCATGAGGCGATTGTAAGTTGAGAGAAAGACCGAAATGAGAGAGGCTTGAAAGTGAAAACCCTTCGGGCACTACAAGTCGAATAAAGAATGAGAATCAGATGGGAAATCACTAGACGGAGATTGTGAAAGGCGATTAATGACGGAGGATAGGCCACATGTGCATGTCATTAGAGTTGGTATCCACGTCTGATAGGTTTCTACTTTATAATTTTTCTTGTTAGGAGTCATCGTTTGCCATTGTCTTTTATTCTGTTCTTTTATCTTGTCCATTTCCTGAGTCTGTTTGGTCAGAACAAGTGAGAAATGACTTCAAAATTTGCCATCAGCTTTCCAATTATGCAAGACGAGATCTAACCAGTACATCAAAGTGGTATAAGTCAAGAAAGAACAAGCGCAATGGGCTGGTAATAATCAACGGCTTTGAGATTCGTGCAAAATACCCAAGATTGGTCCATATCAATTCAGGGACAGTGCAACAGAGGGAGGGCCAGGGTGAATGAATCAAAGGTATATTCTGTAATGAGATTGACAAAAGGGTGGACCAGTGTCAAGAAGGATATCCCCAGCAGAAATCGAAGGTTATAGACCTCAAGTCCAAGGCTAGTGGACAAATCAAGAAAGAACAACATGGAGAGCGATGAACGTAATTTGGAAATTCATATAAGACTCAAAGGTCGGGGAAATTCCAGTTCACGAACACTGCCACAAAAGAAGATATCGGGGTCAGATAAGAGTGGAAAACAACTGTGGAGAAGTTTGTGAATAAGGAATCGTCAAGAAGGTCGGAAGTTATCAGCCAAGTTTCAAGATAGACGGACGACACAGAGCAGGGAAAAGAGAAAAGGAAAACCATCCCTAGCAAGAGCATCACAACCAACCACCAAACTTTAAACTGACAGAATTTTTTTTGATTTAAAACAGGGGCAGGAAATGTTATTGATGGCGGAAAGGTATGATACGAGGAAAGTTGTCAAACTGGGGAAGGAAAATCTTCTTTCATTTTTGGAAGTCAGGTACCCACTTGAGGAAGAAGGAAGATAACACAAGTTTTAAGGGAAGTGGTCTTTGAGAAAAAAAAAACAGTGTTATCCCCAGCAGTTTGAAGGAGGAAGATGACACAAGTTTTGAAGGAAGTAGTTTTGAAGGAGGAAGATAACACCAGTTTTAAGAGAAGAAGTTTTGAGGGAAGATGACATGAGTTTTGAGGGAAGCAGTTCTAAAAGAAGATAATTCAAGTTAGAAGGAAAATGGTTCAGGAGGCAAGAAGGAACAACGACAATGGAATGCAGTTTAAGTTGTAGTTAAAGTCAGGAGCCCACCTGGAGATCGGAATGGCGTTATATTTTTTGAGTTGTAGTTGAAGTCAGGAGCCCGCCTGAAGAGCGGAATGGCGTTATATTTATTAAGTTGTTGTTGAAGTCAGGAGCCCGCCTGAAGATCGAAAAGGCGTTATCTTTTAAGTTGTAGCTGAATCCAGGAGCCCTCATGGAGAATGGAAAGGCATTTATCTTTTAAGTTGTAATTGAAGTCAGGAGCCCTCCTGAAGATCGGAAAGGAGTTATATTTTTAAGTTATGATTTAAGTCAGGAGCCCGCCTGAAGAGCGGAATGACGTTATATTTTTTAAGTTCTTGTTGAAGTTAGGAGCCCGCCTGAAGATCGGAAAGGCGTTATATTTTAAGTCTTAGCTGAAGTCAGCAGCCTGCCTGGAGAACGGAAAGGCGTTTATCTTTTAAGTTGTAATTGAAGTCAAGAGCCCGCCTGAAGAACGGAAAGGCATTTATCTTTTAAGTTGTAATTGAAGTCAGGAGCCCGCCTGGAGAATGGAAAGGCGTTTATCTTTTAAGTTGTAATTGAAGTCAGGAGCCCGCCTGAAGATCGAAAAGATGTTATATTTTTAAGTTATGATTGAAGTTAGAAGCCCGCCTGAAGAGCGGAATGGCGTTATATTTTTTAAGTTGTTGTGAAGTTAGGAGCCCGCCTAAAGATCGGAAAGGTGTTATCTTTTAAGTTGTAGCTGAAGTCAAGAGTCCGCCTGGAGAACGGAAAGGCGTTTATCTTTTAAGTTGTAATTGAAGTCAGGAGCCCGCTTAAAGATCGAAAAGGCGTTATATTTTTAAGTTATGATTGAAGTTAGAAGCCCGCCTGAAGAGCGGAATGGCGTTATATTTTTTAAGTTGTTGTTAAAGTCAGGAGCCCGCCTAAAGATCGGAAAGGCGTTATCTTTTAAGTTGTAGCTAAAGTCAGGAGTCCGCCTGGAGAACGGAAAGACGTTTATCTTTTAAGTTGTAATTGAAGTCAGGAGCCCGCCTGAAGATCGGAAAGGCATTATCTTTTTAAGTTGTAGTTGAAGTTGTAGTTGAATTCAGGAGCCCGCCTAGAGAATGGAAAGGCGTTTATCTTGGAATTGAAGTCAGGAGCCCGCCTGAACAGCAGAAAGGAGTTATATTTTTCAAGTTGTAGTTGAAGTCAGGAGCCCGCCTGAAGAGCGGAGTGGCGTTATATTTTTTATGTTGTAGTTGAAGTCAGGAGCCCGCCTAGAGATCGGAAAGGCGTGATAATTTTAAGTTGTAGTTGAGGTCAGGAGCCCGCCTGGAGAACAGAAAGGCGTACCTTTTTAATTCAAGAAGTCAGTAATCTGCCGGGAGAGCGGAAGGTTACAACAAAAATCCGCAGCATAAATTCAAATTTAGAAAATCAGGAGGAAGGCAACAGTGGTCGGAAGAAGGCAGTTCAAGCTTCGGAGGAAAAGTAATTCGAAGCTCAGAAGAAGGAAATAAGCAGTTCGAGTTCGGCAACCAAGAGAAGACTACGAGTCAAGTCAGAAAGAAAGAAACTGTCACGACCCGGATTTCCCACCATCGGGAGTCGTGATAGCTCTTACTAACGAAGCTAGGCTAGCCAAACTTCAAACATTCTCTAATAACCCTCAACAATATAATCATATTAAAAACAATTAAATAAGTGTGGAAGACTTTAAGTTTAATAGAATGAAATCACAATGCGGAAGTTTAAAACACATCTCTACCCAAAATCTGGTGTCACTAGCTCACGGACTACTAAAGAGTACTACAAACAACTCTGAATGAAAAGAAAATACATATGTCTGTCCCGGTGCAATGGAAACAAACAGAAATAAGGAAGGGACTTCGGCCTGCGAACGCCAGCTAGGCTACCTCGAGAGTCCCTGGACTGAAGTCAGCTCCCGCTCGGTGCTACTACTGTGGTCCAAAAGCTGCTCCAGTACCGTGATCTGTGAAAAAAGCACAGAAGTGTAATATCAGCACAACCGACCCCATGTGCTGGTAAGTGCCTGGCCTAACCCCGGCGAAGTAGTGACGAGACTAGACAGGACTACCAATTCAACCTGTGCAGTTCAACATATATATATACAATAAAAGGGAAGAAATACCGAAACTAAACAGTTAAAAGGGAGGGAAACATGCTATGGGGGAGTACAATCCGGATATAACAGTCATTAACGAAATTATGAAATAGGGCACAATAATAACTACCAGAGAATAAGAAATTCAACAGTTGCACGGCATCAACCTTCGTGCTTTTACTCTCATCCTAACCCAAAGCAATCGAATAAAATGCACGGCATCACCCTTCGTGCTTTCCTCACATAACTCTCATTTCATGGCACGAAATGACCCTTCGTGCAAATATAATCAACAATGGCACGGAATGTCCCTTCGTGCATAACATAATTAACAATGGCACGGAATGACCCTTCGTGCAAATATAATCGACAATGGCACGGAATGAACCTTCGTGGAAATATAATCAAATGGCACGGAATGACCCTTCGTGCATTATCACTCTTCCTCACCCAAACAACAATCACAACCAAACGGGCAAGGGGAATAAACAGTAATGAGAAATGTCCCGGCAAGGGACAAAACACAAGTAACAACTAAGTCCCGGCAAGGGAAAAATAACAATAACTTTCACATCCCAGCAAGAGAAATATTCAATATATTCAAACCATCCCGGCAAGGGATTAATCACAACTCTTTCCAACACTTTCATCTCCTACTCAATAGTATTTATCATCCGAGCCAACGCTCCCAAATATTAACATTTCATAATTTATCCTCAAACTCTTCACATTATGTAGAAATCATTATTTAGCTTGGAAGAGTCCCAAAATATACCAAAGACAAGTACAAATAAAGACTCACGGTCATGCTAGACTCTGGTGTATAGATACCCGTCACCATGCCTATACACTGCACTCGATCATTTATCAAATAGCAATTTATTATACTTTAATCCTATTCCCTCAAACCAAAGTTAGATCAAACACTTACCTCGGTCCGAAAATAGCAATCAAGTCTGTAACACCGCCTTTCCTCTAGGATCCAACTCCGAAACAATGATATCTAGGCAATAATTAATTCAATAATATCAATTGAGGCTCAACAACTAAATCCCATAGCCTAGAAATGAATTTCCTATCATTCTTCCAAAAATACCAAAATCCGACATCGGGCCCACGTGGTCCAAACTCGAGGCTCGGACCAAAATCCAATCACCCATAATCCCACGAGTTCAAATATGTAATTTGTTCCAATATTCGACCCCAAATTGAGGTTGAATCACCCAAAATTCCCAAAGCCCTAGTTCTACCCAAAACCCTCCTTTTTTTACCTTGAATTCATGATTTAGGGCTTGGAAATTAGTGTTTAGATGAAAGGATTAGGAGATAATGAAGTTAAGAATACTTACCAAAAGAGATATGGAGGAAGAGGAGCTTGAAAATCATCTATGGAGTGTGAAAGAGAAGAGCGCGTGTGAAAAAGTGAGAAAAATCCCGTAATGAAGGTTCTATTTTTTATTAAAAATCACTGGACGAAATTGCTCTATGCGATCGCGTAGCAAGGGATGTGATCGCATAGAGTGAGAGAACACTGGTCACTGCGATCGCATGGGAGGACCTGCGATCGCATAGAGGAAAAAATAATGGGGCTTCTCAGATTAAGCTATACGATCGCGGGGTAAGGGTTGCGATCGCATTGAAGGACTGGACAAAGCTACGCGATCGCATTGGGATTATTGCGATCGCATAGAACAAACGGGGCAACTTGAAATTTACACTATGCGATTGCGGAGGCTCCTATGCGATCGCATAGAGCAATGTACCATATACCAGCAAGCAGCAAAACACCAGATTTTTTTCTAAGTGCAAAACCACCCCGAACCACCTCCAAATCACTCCCGAGCCCTCGGGGCTCCCAACCAAACACACACACTAACTCAATAACATCCTATGAACTTACTCGAGCGATCAAATCGCAAAAATAACATCAAAATCAAAGAATCAAACCTCAAAACTCATTATTTCCATTTCAAAGTTCATAAAGTTCAAACTTTAGCTATTTAGGTCCGAAACACGTCAAACAACGTCCGATTTCGACCAAATTTCACAGAAAACGCTTAACGCACATTTAAGACCTGTACCGAGCGTCGGAACCAAAATATGAGCCCGATACCTATATTCCTAACTCATTTTCATTTCTATTTTTCTTAATAATTTCATAAAACTATTTAACAGAAAAATTCTTTTACCCGGGATCTGGACCTCAGATTTTGACTCCGGGCACATGCTCGGGTCCCATATTTTCCAACGGACCTCCCGAGACCGTCACATCGCAGGTCCGGGTCCGTTTACCCAAAATGTTGACCAAAGACAACTAGATCAATATTAATATCAAAATTCTTCAAATTTTTCATATAATTCACATATTTCAACATAAAAACTTTTCGGCTTCGCGCCCAGACTATGCACACAAATCGAGGTAACCACAAGCGAGGTTTCCAAGGCCTCGGAAGCGCGGAAAAAGGGAGAAATACGGTGATGACCCTTCGGGTCGTCACATTCTCCACCTCTAAAACAACCGTTCGTCCTCGAACGGACAAAAGAAAGAAGTACCTGAGTCAGGAAATAGATGAGGGTAACGGCTCCGCATATCAGACTCGGACTCCCAGGT